>JXCR01133121.1:234940-263452 GCA_002079205.1 Phalaenopsis hybrid cultivar
ATATATATATATATATATATATATTAAACATCTTTTAAAACTGAGCATCAGGATATCTATTTCGGCGACCGACAACTATATGTATTATTGCCTTCTTTTTCTATGTCTACTTCTCTTCTTCTTCAAAGTCTCCTCCACCTCTTCTCTTAAGTCTTCTTCATTCTTCTTCTAGTTTTTCTTCTATGTATTGTTCATTCTTCTTTTAATATTTTTCCTCTCTTCTTTATTTTCTTCTTCTTTCTTTGATCTTCTTCTTCTTTACTTTTAATTTTCATCTTATGTCACTTATTCTCCATTCTGCCCTAAATTCACGTTTCTCTTAACTTAATCTCTACTACAGTATACTACACTTCTATTTCACCTAAGTTAATTTCCACTTCACTACATTGCACTTATATTTCTCCAGCCTAATCTCTACTACATTTCACTTCACTTATCTTCTTCTACAGTTTACTTTATTTTAATTCTCTTACACTTCACTTCCTCATTCCTCTTCTTCACTCCACTTAATCTTCTTCATTTCCTCCTCCTCATCTCCCCACTACTAACTCTCCCTCATAAGTTTTCATAGAAGAAATGCTTAGGTTAATATAGTAATCTCCGCATTCACCATTTTCATTATGGTTAAGAGTATATGAATTATATGGTTAATCCACAATTTTTTTTTGTTTATAGTTTGGTGAAATATAATGTTCACCCATGGTTTTCCTTATGTTTAAATGCATGTAAAATATAAAGTTTTTTTTTCCTTGTTTAAAATCATGTGAAGTAAACGATTCATCCATGTCTTTTCCTTTTGCTTCAAAAAATGTTACTTGTATGCTTCTTTACGTTTCAAAGAACGTTATGCATGTTTTTCCTTATGTTTCAATGCATATCATCCATGTATTTCCTCTGTACGCTAGTTGACCACATGCTGGTATTGACCTAGGTATATATATATATATATTTTATGAAAATTGAATAATCAATAAGAAAAGGTGGAACATAACCTCTTATATGTAGATTCTTTTTATAGTATCATAAAGAAAAAGGTGACCTCTTGCAAGCCCACATGATTAAAACCTTAGAACTGAAAGTTAAAAAAAAAATGAAAAATGAGAATTTAAAACTTAAAAAAATTACTTAAAAAAAGAGATCATTAAAAATTAAAATTAATATCTTTTAACAAAATTAAATTTAAAAACTCTAAAAAAATTGAACTTAAAACTTTCGTATAGTTAAAAAATATTAAAACAACTTAAGAAATGATTTTAAACATTTAAAAAAAGTTAAATAAAATAACTTTTCAAAATAATGACAAAATTTTGAGAACTTGTAAATAGTTTTTCATAGCTTTTATGAAAAATCAATCTAAAATAATTTAATACCTTTTAAGAGTAAAAATAATTATAATAGTAGTAGTAAAAACAATAACAACAACAACAACAACAACAACAATAAAAACAACAACAACAACAACAACAATAATAATAATAATAATAATAACAATAATAATAATACTAGTATTGACAACAACAACAACAACAACAACAACAACAATAATAATAATAATAATAATAATAATAATAATAATAGATTTAAAACCTTTCAAAAATATTTTAAAAATATTTAAATAATTATGAAACAGTTTAAAATTAATTTTAAAAATTTTAAAATAACTTAAAAATTATTTTAAAGCATTTAAAAAATTTAAATTATTAAAAAATTTTGAAATAAATTTAAAGCCTAAATATAATAATTTATAGCCTTTTGAAAAAATGAAAATAATTTAAAACCAAAATAAAATAATTAATAAAATTTTTTATTTAAAATCTAAATAAAAGGAAAGATAAATCTTTTCTAAAGTAAATTTAAAATCATTATATTTATTTAAATCCAAAACTTATGACACTATAAAAAAAAAATAAAACAACTTAAAAATATTAAAATACATAAACCAAATAAAAATAACACAAACACTAAAACCAAATGAAAATACAACCACATTTTAACGTAGATAAAATAGCTCAACGTTTATGAATTTTAAATATGAAATCAATTCTAAATCAAATAAAATAACATAAAAGTATTGAAACATTTAAACCCAACAAAATACCAAAAAACTTAAAACTAAATGAAGATACCAATACATTTGACTCAAAAAAGATAACTTAAGCACTTTAAATTTAAAATACCAAACCAATTTTAATTAAAATAAGATAACTTAAGCTGTTAAAACATTTAAACCAAATGTCAAAACACTTCACATCGAATAAAATAACTTAAAGTATCAAAGCATATAAACCCATTATGATACTTAAACACTTTAAACTAAATAAAATATCTTAAAAAAAAACAATTTATTAGTTTAGAACTAAAGCAAAGAAAAATATTTAGAACATTTAAATCGCTTAAAATTTAAAAATCTTTAAAGGACACTTCAACCTTAAATCACATAAACTTGCAAGTTACATATGAACTTCAATGTAAGACTTCAAAATAAAGCTGGAAACTATATTTAAGAATAAAAAAAAATGCAGGATACCAAAGTAGATTAGAAAATTAAATGGAAAATAATAAACGTAGAATATATTGATATCATATTAACAAAAAAATACATAAGAGTTGAAACAAAGCATGAATTAAATACCAAACCCCTAACTAAATATAAAATTCATCTAATAAAATAATGAGAACTACACCTAGATAGATCAACTGTAAACTTTAGGATTAGCCAATTTAAGAAAAAAAATTTAGGATTACACACCCTAGACTAGTCTAGTATAGAAGCTTAGGTTAGATTACTATGTACCCGAGTTAATGCTAAGCTTGAGGACCTAAAAGACAAACAACATTTAATCCTGAAATAACTTAGGTGTCTTAGGATGAAGTAAAGTCATGATTCCTCACAAAGGTACCTCTAATAACCTTTAGTGAAGACATTCTCCACTTTGTCATTACTATAGTTTTAAGTGAAGATTATATATATATATATATATATATATAATGTTAATAGTTGAAGGATACCAAGACACCCAAAATGATGGAATTGCATGAGCATATTAATCGGGAGAATTATGAACAAAATTTAAGTTAGCATACATGCTTATTCTCCTTAAGGAATCTCAGTTTAACTCAAAATTAGGGTTTCACTTCTATCTACTCCAACATTTTAGAGATCTCTAGTCGCAATTTTCAAATTCAATAATTTCAAACCAATCCTACACAAGCTATTTCAATCCCTTTGATTTTATCCTAATCATTTCCAATCCTCTCCAATAAACATCAACTCTAAGCCTTCGAGGTAACCTTCCTCTCTATGTTTGTTAGAACTTTTTTCTAGGCCTTTTCATGATACACCATCATTGGATTTTAAGACCTAACTTTTTTTATGCCCTTTAATAATATGAACTTGGATATATTCATCATCTAGAGAATTCTAACTTCGAAATGTCCAATTTTTAAATTTGAATAATGTAATTTAATATTTTAATTAAAGGTATTCTTCATATAATAGTTGAAATAGTTAAGTTAAATTTAAAATGTCTTAAGTTATTTGTCAACCTATATATCATATGATCCCCAATTACATTAGTTAATTTTTTTTACTAGATGAATTATTAACAATAAGAATAATCAATCTATTATGAATAATTCATGTTCTAAACTTAAGAATTTATTACTTAATAGTATGTAATGAGTGGCTACATGTACATATAAATATAATAACATGAAAAAGAAAATCATTAAGAACATCAACTATTCAGTGTAGGATTGTAGAGATTGAAAAGAATACAAACATTTGACAGGAAGAAAATTTTCATACATTATTAAAAAAAAAACTAAGAATATATAATGAAGGATTGGCTCAGTGAGCATAGTATATTCCTAAAAAGTAAAGATATGTCATAGGAATAGATTTCAACATTAAGAAAATAGTGTTAAACCTTATGTTATCGAAAAATATTAGAATGATTTCGTTTAATGTACAAGATACGGTTGAGATATAACAACTAAGATGGTTTAGCTAAACTCAAAAGATACTTAAAATTAATGCCAATAAATAAAACATGAAAGATCACAAGAGTATGCTCATACTGAGAAACAACATAGCTAAAAGTGTTTAGTTAAAATAAAGACAAACATTGTCAACAATGCATGGTTATGTTAAAGGTGGATGTACTCAAAAATAAAAGATAAAATAAAAATATTATAACCAAAAAGTTGTGCACACATTATTGATAAAATTTATCAAAAATCATGATTAGTCTACAGTATTTATCACATATAAAAGCATTTATAAGTTAGTAAGTAGCATAATCAAAAGAGATTATTACAATAAAATATCTTATATTAAAATAGTATGACTGTTAAAGAAGATTTTCAAACAAAAAACTCCTAACAAAGTTCATCAAAAGCTTATGACATTACTAAAGTGATACTTTATTAAATTGGTCAAAATAATTTCAAAGAACCCTTAACTAATGGTATAATTCTAAATAAAAAATAAGTGTAAATTTTTAATTTAATTGCATTTAGATGATTCAAACAAGACTAGAATGGTCCCTTTAAGTGTCTCTAAGGATTATGACATTTACATGTTACTTAAACACAAAGGTATACGTGGTGGAATATCCTAAGATTATTTGTCCATAATCTTAGAAAGAATGGTCCCTAATTAATTAATCTACCAATGTGATATAATGATCAATGATAAAAAAATGAAGAGCAAGGCTTGGCTTATTTCAATCACCTGCTAAAAAATTATCAAGTTCAGATAATCTTAATTATGTCAATGGTTTTGAAAAAAGTGCAATAATTGTATGAAAATACCCTTGTCTAAATGCACAAACTAGGTGGAGTGCATATAACCATGGAGTAATATATGTTAAAAAGTTGGTAAACCTAATTTGATGATTACATCACACAAACTTGTGAATAAAGTATTTTACATGAAATTTCTTTTTGAGGAACCTAAAATATATTTAATAAGAACATTTATTTCTCTAAAATTTTTAATAATAAATAATTACTTTAAGGAATTAAAAAACTTATCAAAATTAAAGAAATAGAACTGAACATGATAGATTCAAAGTGATAAGGATACAAAAATTTTAAATAATAAAATATAAATAAAGTTCTTAACATATTTGTTTTGAAAACTCAAACTCAAACGGATAGTTCTAGTCAAAGTTGAATAACTTCATTTCTTTAATTGAATGCTTCAACTAAGGAAAAAATATGAACTTACTCGAAAAATTAACGAACTCAAAGTAAAATGGGGGTTAAATAGTTTTCTAGACAATTTATTCAAGTCAAAGTATGTTGCTTTAACAAATTTTTTCGGTGTATTTAAGGATTTTATTTATCTTTCCATAATTATCCCATAAAAGGTGTGAAATCATGAAAATGTCCAATTATTAAAAGCAAAAATTCCAAAATACTAAGATATGTATTTTATTTGACATTTGCTTCATGGGAGCTTAAATGTTTTAATAGTTATGACTAAAATGTCATTAACTATGAAAAAATATAAATTTGATAATTATTCAAATTATTTATGGAATGTAAAAAGGCATTGAAATTGATGTGTGAAATAAAATTCTTGAATAAATTTTAATTTTCATCATTATCCTATATTAAAAAAAAAAAAGAATTAGTCAAATTATAAATGTAATGTTGACTTCTTTTTTTTAACATCATTTTATTCCCATCGTTAACGTAAAATATTGTATTTAAGATGCCTAGAATTTTTGTAAGGCATTTAAAGGCATTTTTTTTTATATGATAATTAAAATATTTAACTTTTAATCATCAGCATAATGTTAATTTAACATAGGGTGGATTACTTCTCAAATAATTGAAAAGTTCATTCAAATGACACTATAAAATGTTGTAAGAGCTTCATATGTTAGTTTAAATTAGGGATGAATTTACTTGAAGGATTTTTAATTATTAATGTTTTATATTTTCCATTCTTAATTAAATTACCCAATTAATTTTTTTAAAATCTAATGCTTGATGTGGAGAAAAGATTCCTAAACATAGATTATAAATTCTCCAAAAAAAATTAATACAAATTTTATTTGATGATTTGTGAGATCTCACTTCCTCTAAAAGCCATGTTATTGTAACTTTTTTTTTTTTTTTTTTCTTTTGTTGGCCTTTCAGAATTTATTTTCCAAATACTGGAGTTAAAATGAATTCATTTCGTAAGCTTTTCTCGAAGTTATTTGAGATTCTAAGATTTTTTTAGAACAAGCAAAAAATTCTCTCATTCAAATTTTCCTAGAAGTGAATGAAGGCCTAGAAATGAGATCGCCATGTCTCCAGTATAGAATAGATATCATGGATGTCAAGATTAATTAACTTAATAATCACCACAAAAATTTTAGCGGGATTTTGAAATTATCAAAATAAGTTTAATTATTTAACAACATTAAGAATAATTAAATATTATTAAAAGTTCTAAAACATTTCCAAAAATACTGAGATAATTTGAGAATATGTAATAACATGAGGAATCTTAATAAATATTTCTAGGATTTTATTGTGTCAGATCCTGTTAACATTGTCAAATTCTTGACTGCAAATTTTATAATCTTGTTTAGGATTGCGGATGAACATGCTTTCCACACATTTGACTCGAAGCAATTGAAAAAGGTCATAAATTATTGCAAGGTCAAAAAAATTGCACTAAAATAANTTAATATATATGATATTTTTATTTAACTGCAATAATGGTATTTTAATGGCTGATAACAATCAAAATTATTATAAATACTTCTTCGCAAAATAAATCAAATAGTGATCTCAAGTGGACAGACTTATGGTTTATATTGATGAAAGTGTGGCACATATTTTAAGATAAATATATTATGCGTTCTGAAGCCAAAATGTTCTGCAGAAAAAAAAAATTAAAAAAAGGGTAGTTTCATTAATGACCGCGGTTTCTTGTTGGTGACTTTCCTATAAGTTGGCACCAATGAGATGTTCGATCTAACATAAAATACGAATATATTGCCGTTTCATTCATCATTCATCCTTTTCTTCAATACTTGAAGAGATGGAGTTTAAGAAATCAGTTAGCGCTCTCTTCTTAGCTTATGTTATGATTGCAGCTCTCTTTCGTCCATGCCTTTGCCAGGGCATGCACAATCAACACGTTTCTAACACAAGAAAAATCAATGGTAAGATCAAATACTTTTATAGATTTATTACTTGAATAGAAATTGTAAATATAAGTACATGACCTTTAATTATAACCTATTCTGCTTATTTTTAGCCTGATAACATTTATATATATGCACTACATTTCATCTTAAAAATAATTTATAATTTTATGTCTTTAACCATATATATTTTATCCTCAAACAAAAAGTAGCAGTTAGAATCTTCTATAATATGAAAATACACACTTTAATGAAGATATAATTATTTTTAAAATATGTAAGATATGAAAGATTCAACTGAGTAACTGCTTATAAATTTTAATTTTTAAAATATATTTCATCAATAAAAATTATTGAATACATCTTAAAAATATCCTAAAATATACATTTTCATTTGTATCACCCTTAATTTGCCAAGAAAATCTACAACTTGTTCGAGTTAAACTGAAGTTCCTTGTTTCAAATTTTGTTTTGATGCCATTGACTTAATAATCTTAAAGTTTTTACATATTCTTCGATGTCACGTAATTTTTAAGAAAGTAATAAAGGCAACTAATTTAGATTTTCTATTTTAAAGATCATTTCTAGAAATTTATATCATAGAAATTATTTTTTTTCTATAATTATACATAAATAACAAGATAAAGTTTTTTTCTTTCTCATTTACATACAGGGAAGGCAATTGACCAGGGAGTTGCATACGTGCTTATGATCATCTCGCTTATAATAACTTACGTGCCTCACACAACAAACCACTTTATTTCAATGGTTGGTGGAGTTTTCGGTTCATTATTGAAAATGTATTAGTTTCTTGTTGAGATTTAAGATAGGTTCTTGAATTATTGTCATAATTAGCAGAGGAAAATTAAGCATTGCAATGCAATGTTGAAGTTCAAGCAATTTTTTTCTTTTTGGTTCATCTTGATGTCTTTAAACGGCTCCATATTGATCTACTCCATCAAGGAAATAATAAAGTTATCCTTAAATGTTGGAAATATTTCGTAGTGATATGTTGGAAATATTTGGTAGTGATCAAGCATTTAATATAAATCATAAGTGACTGATAGCTTTATCCACCAATATGTTTTATTTCAAAACATAACGAGAGGGAGGAATAGAGGGAGAGAGAGTGTATGAGTGAGAGAGAGAGAAGGAAACCGTCTCAGTGCCATATTTTACTCACTTAGAGAAAAATGAGTCAAATAAAGTAAATAAATAAATAATAATAAAAGAGTGTTGAAGAGGTTCAAAGAAAAATCATAGAGGGTTAGTGATATATTTGAGCAAAATAAATTCTCAAAGCAAGTAAAAGATATATGAAGCCTACTTGAGTTCTAAAACTCTGTCTAAAGATGAGAAAAACATAAAAATAGTATAAATGTGGCAACATAGTGTGATAGTTAACAACAAAAATAAATGGCTCGATTAAATGTAGCTTGCTATGAAGAAAAAAAATCTAGCATGAAGTTGACCCAAGAACTTTAGATGAATTTAAGATTGATTGCCAATTTAATTTAACAAACCTTGAGTTGGAAAGTCTTTGCATAGGGCAAGTATTGAAGTTCATTATTAATATTCTTGGACATGAGCACCTTATTAATACTGAAAAGAATCACAATGTGTTGTACTGAAAGCCAAGGGAAGAATCTTATGCAGCTGAAGTGATTTCAGGATATTGGAGACATTCAAGTTAAAGTTGGGTTATATTAGTTCACAGTAGGCAAGTTGTTGCAGACAATTCAAGATTTTATAATAGTTTAATTATTTTGACCTAAGAAAATATTAGTGCGTATCAAAATCAAAATTCTTATTTTCCTTTTTAGAGGTTGTGAAAGAAAAATAATAGGAAGCTCAAAATTATATTTTGAATTGGGTCACAGGTAAATTTTCTTGGAGCATTGGATTTAATTCAATGTGTTAATATGAGGTTGTAAAACTAGCCGTAGGGTATGCGTCTATATATATGGTTAAATGGTGCATTTTGAAAGTCTTGCTACATCTGATTTGGACCTCAAAGTTGGTTCTATATGTGCCTTGTGTGTTACAAATCTAAAGAACCTTAAGAGCCTTCTAGCATCCACTTTTCATGTCAACATTAGAAGAAAATTTAAAGAGGCAAGGATGTGGATAGATTGCACTTAAGGATTTGACTTTAAACTGATGGAGATACTGGGGCTAATAGAGACTCCACCCAACAATTTCACTATTACGAAAACAATTAGGATCATAGAGTGTATGCTAAGTAGGCTCTTGATGATGTAAGGAATTGTACTAAGGTATTATCTACATAATGAAGTTTAATTTTTTTATAGATCAAAGTTTTATTCTCATTCTCTAACAGCTTTGTACTCTTTGTAGTAAGAATCTTGTCTCACTAATCTCTTTCCTTTTACATGAGTTAGAGGTTGGTAATCTCTAATATTAGTGAGGATGTAATAGAGTACGAGTTCCTTAAATTTTCTTAAATAGAATTTGAATAAGGTTACCAGATTAAAGATCTTTTTTCTTACCGCAAAGTAGTAATAAATTATTTTAATTAGTGATGAGAAGGCGATGAATTGCAAATTTTTTTCGGCATATCTTTAGATGGAAGAATTTTAAGTTTCCATGTTAATACTAAGAGATTGAAAGGTAATTACCCTTAAATTGAAATTGCTCATTGGATTTGACAAGGATGAAAACTACTTAAAATATTCTTAGGGAGTATCGTGACTAAATTTAGTCAGTGAAGTTGAAAAAACAAGTTTGAATCTACTATCACATGCATGAAAATCTAAGAAAATTAAGAAATAAATATTTTTTGATATGATTAAAAATTTTAAAGTGTTCCCTTTTACATAGTAGTAAAATCATCTCTCATACAACAATCCTCTCAAAACTTCTAAGAAAATACAAAGCAATGGGTAGGAAAATCCCTACTCAAACCCTAGAGATGAAGAGAAACCTAAGAAAGAAACTCTCTAAAATCCCTTTCTTTCTACTTTTTAGTCGTCTCTAGATCACACTTCCTTCAAATGCCCCAAAGATATTTTTTTATAGCTAAATCCATGTTTTTGGTAAGAAGAATTCTTACCAAAAGAGATTCATGCTCCATTGGCATGGTCACAACAGAATTTTGGATCAAGCGTCATGGTCATAGTCAATCCTTTCATGGTCATGCTAGTACTCTCGATAGTTTGCATGGCCATCCCTATTCATAACATTGTCACGCCACTTATGATTATTTAAAGGCATAGTCAACTTTCCTTCCATGCATAGTCATGTCGCTTTAGGCCGCCATTTTCTTTATTTTTCTCATACTAAAATGCTCATATTCAACAACTGTAACCCTTTCACAACATCAAAAAACACCTTTCATAAGTGTAAATCTATGATAAATATGTAAAAATAATAGGTAAATAATAAGGTAAAAAGCAGGTTAAATCACATAAATTTGACATGTCAATAACCCCAAACTTACCCCATTACTTACCCTTAATTAATCTCATAGCTCAGTTGGGGCCCCATTAGAATATAATAGGTATTCCTGTTTGTTTCTAAACTAATCAACTTGTTTATAAAAGTTAGATAAAAGTGTTTAAGCGTTACTTCAAGGTAAATTAGTATTAACGTCTAATAATTTGTTCTTTTCCTTGATTCCCTTTTTTTGCCCTTAAGAAATCCAAAAAATTCTTAAATTAGTGATATTTAAAAAATCTTCGCTAACCTCTGATATTCTTTACGTAATTTTAGTGGAACTAGCCAACCTAATCCTACTTAACTTTTCTCTTGAAGATAAAACTAGATGGGTTTCATTAAAAAATAATGAAAAAAGGCTCATCACTTAAATTCTACTGGACACTCTCACGGTTCTTTTTTCTCTAAATTTGTAATGCCAACCTCAAGTTTCTTCTCAGGGCTTTTTACTTTTTGACTTTGTCTTTTTTCTTCTTTTTCTCCTTTTCTTCTTTTTTTTTAACATTTATTTATTTTTTTTCTCTTGTGAATTATTATATTTGGTTAGGCAACATTCTTCTTTTCATTTTTAACTATGATGAAGGATAGTTTCCCATAAGTGATAGGTCACAAAAAAAACTGTTTAATGGCACACCTTCCTGTTATCCATCAGTTAAAAATTAAGAAAACATTAAACGGGCTCTAAAAAACTAAAAAAAGACATAAAACTTCTTTGGTTTGTTAATTAATATTTTCATTACACCTTTTTAAATAGCCTGCTATTTATTAGGTACAGTTAGAAGTTTCTAAGTTCCAAAACCTCATTATTAAAAAATTAAGGTTAATCTTGTCTAAAGGACATTTATCCTCTTTTAAAAAACTTTTAATAAGTAGGTTTAATTAATCAAAATTCCTAGTAGGAGTTAATGTTCTAACATTTAAACTTCTTTTGAGTTATGTGATCTAATTTCAGGTTTGTAAAAAATACAAATTTTCACCAAATTTGTTCTTTTCCAAAATATGAGTGACATGCATTAACTGTAACAACCTGAAAGTAGGTAAGTGCAAAAAAAGTAAATGCAGATACATGAATCTAAGAAATATATAGTACATGAAGTTAGCAACAGGTATGGAACATGTGTAGCAGCACATCATTCAGAAAAAGTAAGAGCACATCACAGAATAAAAATCTCACTATATATATATATATATATATATGTATTTATATGGCAAAAAAAGATAAATCTCTATTAAGATCAAAAAGAGATTACAAGCCTAAGGTGTGGGGCATTAAAGTTGTCCCCCTAAAGCAATAAAAAAAGAGAAGAAGGAGGTGAAGTCGATACACTCACACTTTGAGACTCAGCTCCACTTTTGGCTAGGAAATTTGCAAGTTTATTCCCTTCCCTGTAGTTGAAATTCAATAAGACGTTCATCTCCTTCACTAAGTTCTTCATCATTTTGATCCATTTCATTATGTGTTAGGGGCGGTTTCCTTCCTGTCATGTAGTCCAAGAGCTGAGAAGAGTCTAGTTCCACCTGTAAGAATGTCTAATTATTGTGGCTGGCAAGCTTAAGAGCCCAGTACATGGCCACTGCTTCAGCCTCCATAACATCTTCAACAATGATTCGGGATTGAAAGAAAAGCAAGCATTGTCCCTGATGATCTCTGAACCCACCACCAATACCAGCTATCTGTGATGAGAAGCTCCCTTCAGTGTTGACTTTGACATAAGGGTGTGTAGGCTTCTCTCAAATACCTTCGACACTTAGAAATTTGTAGGGGTAGCTGTACTGCTTATATTCAGAATATTGGGGAAGTTTTTCAATTGAATGTGTTTCTAATGAAAGTTAAGCAGTTGGAGACCACCTTCCTAGTAGTTACTTGCTGGTCTTCATGCCTTACATTTTTTTCTAGCAGCCTAGATAAACCAGGCTGTAATAAAAGGGATAGGTCACACCTTCAAATCATGTCAACCCCTCCAGCAAGTTAATAGGTTTTTTCACTCCAGATTGATTGTATTTATATGTAATTGTGTTATCAAAGACTTTTAGACTTTCTGGGAAAAATGGCAGGTAATAAATAGGTGGCCAGCCAACTCTACTGCATTCATGCACAAACAACACATGGATGAGCCTCTCAAACCCTTCAGTTTGAGGATATCATTTGTTGATAGCAAACTGTTGAAAAATCTCCAACAGAAGAAGAACGTGGAAGGGGTTTGCAACTTTTTCCACAAACATTCTCCCCAAGGTACCTCTTCACATTAATACAACTTTCCATAAATAGTTTTGGTCAGGCTTTGATTGGAGCAAGCAGATAAAACCAATTTGTCTTTTCTATTCCTATCAAAAGGTATCTTATATTTGTTTGACTGATTTCTCATTGAGGAAAGTCTTAGGCATTTTAGTTGACCAAGAGTTCTCTTCCCAATAGTCCTTGACCATGAGATTAATATTAGGAGTCTCAGTTAAAGGATCTAGTAATCTTGTTGGGCACCATCTGTCCAACCAAAACTAAATGTTTCCTTGTACCAAATTCCATACAATCAACTTTTTAGCATTTTCTTTGACCTTGAGCATGTTACCCCATGTTCTAGAGTCCACCAAACTCGTGGAAAACATGTTGGGGTGAGTAATTTTACAGTATTTAGCTAACATGAACTATGCCCACATAATATCTTGTTGTCTGAATCTGAGTCATAATCTGCACAGGTTAATGTCTTGAATCAGCTAAGTCCCTTGAAACCAAGTCCTCAAGCTAATAAAGGTTAGGCCACTTTCGGTCAGCTTACCCAAATCATTTGTTTTCGCTGCCCTGCCCAGAAATCTATTGAATTTTCTTTCTAAGAGAAGATGAGTGCTTTTCTTCATACTTGCAATTTGTAGGGTATATGAAGGGAATATAGTGAGGTTGCTTTTCAGGAGGGTTATCCCGCATCCATTTGATAGGAATTAGTTATTCCAACATTCTAATTAAGAGTTTTTATTAGCTACTACATCATTAAAATGAGTGAGCTTGGTCCTCCCTTTTAGCAATTGCACTACCAAATATTTAAAAGGCGAGAAAATGGAGGTAAGACCTATGAGGTTGATGATCCATTGCTCACTGGCAGGGGGAACTCTAAAAAGGAGTTGGCAGTTTTCTTTGTTGAATAACAATCTTTTTGTGTTTTGGAAATCCAGTAAACAAGCATGTAACATCCTGGTAGCAGCTTTGTTGGCTTTGGAGAATATAATGATATCATCAACATACACCGGGTGATTGTTGTGCAAGGATGATTTATGGTGGTATTTATTGTAGCTCTTCTTATAGTTGGGTTTGTCCATCAGTCTAGCAAGGTAGTCCAAAGCAAGAATGAAGATAGTAGGAGATAGAGGGTCTCCTTATTTGAGACTCCTAAAGGCTTTCAAGAACCCATGGACTCTCTCATTAATTGGAACTGAATTCATATTTCCTTCTAGCCATCTTTTTATTATCTGACATGAGGCATTGGAAAATTCCCTAGCCTCCAGTATTTCAAATACAAATTTCCAATTTATCATGTCAAAAGCCTTCTTTAAATCAAGTTTGTAGATCCCCCCACCCCTATAAGGTTTCTCTAAATCATGGATCAATTATTGTGTAACCAAGATATTTTCTCTGATATGCCTCCCTTTTACAAAAGCTACCTGTTTTAAACTAATTAGGTGCTGCAAATGAGATTGAAGCCTCCTTACCAGGATTTTGTTGATAATTTTACTCACAACATTAGTAAGACTAATGGTTCTAAAATGTTTCCATTCTTCCTTGATGGTGGATTTTGGAAAAAAGATAATTAAGGCTGCATAGAAGTAATTTGGGAAATCATACCCTTGGAAAGAACATTGAATTGCTGGAAATAAGTCATCTTTGATGATGTCTCAGGCCTTTTTATAAAAGTTTGAGGTGAAGCCATCAGGACCTGCTGATTTAGAACTGCCAATGGAGGAAAGGACCTGCTTAATTTCCTCTTCACTAGGAACATCAACAAGGTTAATATTAGCAGTATATGTATGATCTGGCGTAAATAATTCAGTGTCAAGATACAATATAGAGTTTGATGGACATTTCATTACTTGTTGATAGTATTTCATTGCACTTTCTACAATAGTAGATGAATCCATTATGTAGTTGCCATATTTGTCTTTAATTTAATGAATTGTATTACATTTTCTTTTGTAATTGAAGCAAGCTTGATAAAATTTTTTGTTCTTATCTCCATCAGTGAACTTATTTGTGGAAGCTTTCTGTTTCAAGAAATTCTCCTACCAGGCCACTGCAGTGAGTAATTTTTCATTTGCTTCCAGTAGTGAGGCCTCATCAACCTGCCCATTTTTTGCTCCATTTTCAGTCTCCTACAGTTCCTTTTCTACTTGTTCCACCCCTGCAAAAATATTTCCAAATGTGTTCCAATTCCAGAGATTTAAGGCCTTACCAAATTTTTTTTTGCAGACCCCAGAGTTTGATTAGTGGGATGGTGTGATCACAGTCCCTCCAGTGTTCTTTAACTGTGGTGAGGAAGTCTTTGTGAGTAAACCATAGATTCAAATATTTGAAAGTAGTCTTATCTTGCTGTTGAGTGGTAGTGATGGTGATCAAAAGAGGTCTGTGATCTGAGCCAGCCAGGCTGAGATGGGTGACTGAAGTGTGCAGGAAGTTCTGAAGCCATTTGTCATTTACAAGAACCCTATCCAATTTTTCCCAGAGCCCGTCCTTTCTCCAAGTAAAATCAGGTCCATTATAACCCAAATCATATAAGTCAGAAGCTTGCATATTATAACTTTTAGACCCTAGTGATCAGGCTAGATCCACCTAGCCTACCCTATTTGAGCTTTGGACCAATGATCCCTTGATTTAGGGGATTTCACCCCATTTATGGCCTAAACCAAAATATCCTCATCAAAATCACTAACCATTAGTGGCTAACCATCCTAAACCCTCTGTTGGCTCCCCTGACTTCTCTGGTCACCACCGCAAACCCTCCCTGCCAGCCTACTGGTTGGAAAACCAAAATCAAGAAACACCCTCAAGCATAAACTCAAGATTTGAACTCCCTGACTTGGCTCACTCCAACTGGATACTTTTGCCACTCAGCCCTCTACATAAGCAACTTTTTGCACCCAATGGCCAGCCATGGCAGCCTATCCTTCCCGTTTATTTAAACCCCCTTTTTTATGGCTAAAGGGGAGATGATCCA
This sequence comes from Phalaenopsis hybrid cultivar, assembly GCA_002079205.1. NCBI lineage: Eukaryota > Viridiplantae > Streptophyta > Magnoliopsida > Asparagales > Orchidaceae > Phalaenopsis > Phalaenopsis hybrid cultivar. The sequence goes on from JXCR01133121.1 coordinate 250,749, forward strand.
AATCATTGGGAAAACTCTGCCAAAATCACACCAGAGACTCTCTAAGAAATCCTCCACTCAAGCCCACCATTTTCCCCTCTGGTTCCTCCTACGAGAGATCAATTTTGAGCTCAAAATTTTAGCTTGAAACATGAAGGATTTCTCTACACCTCCATAGTCCACCAAACATTAATTAACAGTGCACACACCATCCCCACAGTGAGAGGAGTTGATTCCCAATAAAAGTCTCATCCTAAGCAGCCTCTAACATAGCTCTAGATCTACACCCGAAATCAAGTTCCATCGAAACCATACCTAGAAAATTCACTAGGGCCTAGAACTTCATCTAGAGGATTGTTGGGTCCATTCAAAGCTACCACAATTATCTGATTTACGCCTCCCCTCTCAGACAAAGGTATTGAACCTCAACCCTAATCCAAGCCTATTTTGATTCTCTATATGTATTCACTGTATTTCATACCATATAAGCTGTATAAATATGTTCTTCTTGAGTAGAAGGTTTAAGAACAAACTCCATGTGATTTGGTTGAGTCTAGTTCGAGATCTTAAGGGTTTAGTATGAAAAGCTCACGGGTTAGGTCACTAGGGGATGATGAAGGAGAGTCATATTATCGTATGTATATTTAATGGACAGAGAAGATGAAGTCAGATGAACACTTGCAATGAAAAAGAGGGCCGCGTGGCAATTGAGGTGGCTGACAGCGTCAAATAGCGGAGCGCCACGTGGAGGTTTTGGAGTTGTTGAGGTTGAGGTGGCTCCACATGTTTAAGTAGAAAAATATGGATTTTATGGATTTTTTTTAAATTTGTGAACATCAAAAATCCATATATTTCTCTAGAAAAATCATAAAAATAAAATAAAAATACCCTCTTACTCAGAAAACAGAGGAGAATAATTTGGACTAAAAATAAAAATTATTTATTGACTATCTGATTTTAATGAATTAAATACTCTCTGGAGTATTTTAATCCATTTTGATCAAACATTGCTTACCATGGCTTCAAACTTTTTGGGTTCATTCCTTATCACATAGGGGATGTTCTCTTATTTTTCCAAGGTCATAGGGTATCTCTATGCTTTTAACCTTAATTTTCAAGCTATGATGGCTATTTTAAATTAATTTAATTATATAAATTAAAACACCATTTAGAAAATTATGGGAATAATTTTTGTAGCTTTCCTATTGTCACAGAAGCTTAAGAAAAATGTCATGATGATTTGAATTATTCTGTACATTTCAATAGTTAATTAAACGTATATATATTACTTTAATTTTTGTAAATTAAATACTAATAAAAAATTGATAAAATTAGTTCTACTCTGTGTATAAAAATCATGTTTACCCACTGTAAAAAATTAAAAATTATTAGACTAAGTTTGAGCACTAAAGTTGATTTTCTAAGAAACATTGCATTTTTGTACAAATATAATTATATTAAAACAATGCAGTTGGGAAAATTATGAAAAGTGTTTTTCAGAGTTCCTTCTGATCAGGGGCACGTAGGAAAAATAAAATTTATCTGTGAGAAAATACTTGATTTTTCAGCTTTATTTTGAATTTAAAATATTAAAAAATAAATAAAAATCTCAAAAATACAAAAATATTTCAAAATGTGCCTGATTGTTCACTGATCACTTAGTACTCTATAGGATATTTTTCCTAATTTTTCTAAGTTAAAAATGAAATTTTAAAAGCTTAAAAATGGAGTTTTCTTATTTTCCTATTGAAATAATTATAATAAATAAATTAAAAATCATAAAATACTAAATTTGTTTCTCTTAATTCTCTGAACTAGAAGAGGTTTAATAAAAATATAAAGATAATTTTGGTAATTATAACATTATTTCACATTTACTTAAATCATTAAAATGTTTTCATAATCAAATAATAACGATAGACATTTAATTCAAAAAATCATGAAGTTTTGTCTAACTGTTTTTCTGACATAAGGGGACCTCTAATAATTTTCTCATGAATAAAAAACTTTTTTTTGGATTGATTTTGAAAATACTACTTTCTAAATTTAAATAATTTTTAAAATTAAATTAAATTTTGAAAATCCACATTTTCTCCTTTGATGTTTTAATTGACCCATGGATAGAACACTCTAAAATTTTTCAAACGCATTTGAATTTTGATTAGTAAGTTATGAGGTGAAGAGCCCCAAAGGCAAAGCGATAACCTTCCATTTTGGCGCCTTAATCAATATTTAGGATTAACAAAGTGAAAATGGGTAATTTTGATCGTAATGAATATGTTTGGGTGATTAAAATAAAATGGGATTAAAAGGTTGGAACTCACTTGCCACCTTTTCTATAATGAGAACAAAATTGTAATTTCTTTAATTTTTATGACTTGGAAGTCAATCAAAATTAAATGATTCTAAAGTTATGGGTTTGAGTTAGGAAGATAATATTTCTTTCATTTTAAGCCGATAATTGATGACAATATGATCTTTCAACAAGAATGTATGTCATTTAAATCAAAATTCTGCTAGTTACCATTTCACCTATTGTGATTGTTCAGGGCTTGGTAGTGACCTAGGCTTGACATTTAAACTCATTTGATCGGATTTAGAAAATAACATGATTGATGATTAACACCTTTTTACACTAAAAACCTAATTTTAACTTTGGGAATCAAAAGCTTTACTTTAATTTGCCTTAAGGGCACCCACCCACATACCTCTTAAATGAAATATCGATTGATTAATTAAGTGTCCTAGACTTGGGATAAATAAAACATCAAGTTTCCTTGAGCAATGGAATAACCTTAGCTTAACCTTGGATGATTAATAAAACGAAATGATAAGTTCAAAATGAACTCGAAATATTTCAAGAAATCTTCAAAGTGGTTCATAGTCATGCTTAGAGCACTTTGAAATCTCTTGAATATTTTGAAGGATAAATTGAACTTGCTATATTTTGTTCTAAAATCATCCACTAAGATCTTTTTAGACTCAATAAATTCATAACTTGGGTTTTGGTAGCTATACCTTCATATACTCCTACAATTTGAATTCCTTGTAAAAATTATATACATATTGCCAAAGCTAACCTTTCAGGTATAAGAGCGAGAAGAATTGACAAGTATGCTTTTAAGTTATTGCATTCACTTTTTGGCATCTCTTATTTCTTGCTTGCATGCTTAAGGTCACCCTGCATGTCAAAACCAAAACTAAAAATTAAACAAGGTAAAAATCACCGTCACAAAAGTCAAAATATAAGACAACTCAAAATTTAATCACAAACAAAACAACAAAACAGACATTACAATTAAATTAAAATGTCTCTATCAGAAGATTGGGAATCCCTCAGAGGAAGTAACCTACAGTTGCTAACGAGATTTCCCACGGTCTAAATGAAAGTATGAAACTCATTGAGTTGAGTTTAGTAAATTCATTTAAACTAAGTGAATCCAAAAGAAAAATAGTGGTGTCAGAATGAGGGAACCATAGGATCCAAACCGATATCCCTCTAACCAACTTTAACATCTCCCATAATATTTAAATAACCTTAAAAAACATTTAATTTGACATTAGGACTTGACACACTAGAAAACTTAAAATCTCCATGATGAGGAGATTGGAGCTAGCATTGTGGGTAGCACAGACATCTTCAACATTAAAACATGTAAAAACTAGCTAAGCCATTCTTTCAAACTAAACAAGAAGCCATAAGACTTTGAGGTTGTTCGCCTAGTGCGACATAAATCCTTAACTTTCCTTTAGGCTTTTGTATGGCTCTGTGACCAAAGGAAAATATGTTGAGATTTTCATACCTATTTTATGATTAATTTTAATGATATTGATCTTTAAAAGGAAGGTATTTCACATTTTTTTGGTTTAAAGTACAAGAAACAAAAATGGTGCAATTTGGATAAAAAACGAGCAAGAAATGAAAATTTATCCTGTCACTTTTCGATAAGTCTTTCGATGTTTAATCTCTTTTACTCTTCTTGCATATTTTTAAACGATATTACACTTTAAAGAAAGGTTTTCTTCATGCTTATTTTGTAGGGATATTTGTTAGGAACACAACGCGACTGAAATGGGGCAAAACGGAGCTAAAACGGAGCCAAACGAAGCGAAACGGTGGAGCTGCGCAGTCTGCCCGCCGACTGCGCCAAAACGGCGTCGACGGTGAGATTTACCCGAGAAGACAAAAAAATGACAGAAAAGCTCACCGACAGCCTCCTCAAGCCCGCCGACGGCGCCCGGGATGACTATGAACCGACTTTTGGTGGTTATGGGCCAAAATTCAACATATTTGGACGCTTTTTGAAAGGATTCTTGTGGCAACTCTTCAAACTTCATCCCTACACTTTGAAAGACTAAATTTAGGTTAGAAAATGAGGATTTTTTGTGAGAGGAGTGTTAGGAAAAGTGTGGAGAAAGTTTAGGTTTCTTAGAATAGGAGTAGAAATGTAAATTTCTACCCTTTTGGAGAGATTGGAGAGGGGATATTGAGAGAATTTGTAAGGAGATGTTCTAGTATTGCATGGATTAGCGGGAGACTTTGTGGGAGACATTTTCTTCTTTCTTTTAAGGGAAAAAGCTAAGTATGGTGTTCTTCATTATCTTATGGTTTTGTAAACACTTATCTAGTGGATTTGCTTTGGTTAAATGAAGTTTCCGTTGTGTTTTCTTCATGCTTTGTGATGGGCTTCTGTTACTCTTTCTTCTTGTTTAGAAATAATGGCATGAGAAGATTATGTCATTGTTTTCATTTTACTTTTCTTTTGTAATGAGTAGAATTCATGTTTATGATTTTGTGATGCATGTTAGAAGCAGATTTAATTATCAATGTGATGGTTTTTACTTGTACTTTATTTACATTACAATAAAGGCCTGTTGTAGTGTTAAAATTCATTGTAATTACATTAAGACCTGAGAGGGTTGTGTAATTCTCAACAAAGTAAAACCAAATTCAGATTCTATGGATGGTTAAGTTCATGGGAGTTGAATGCAAATAAATAGGGAAATATACTTTGATGATTCCATGGATGGTTAAGTTCATGGGAGTTGAATGCAAATAAATAGGGAAATATACTTTGATGGCATAGAATTTAAGATTTTAGGGTGACAGACTAAAATCCCCAATTCAGTCTTATTATTTGAGTACTGAAGTAGAGATGTTAGCCCTTAGGTGAGGGGAACATGGGAGCTCTGAAGTGAGAGCCGGTATCCTCCCAACCTAGCCACGGATTCAGCAAACAAGCATAGGATTAGTCAATGTTCTTTATGCCTGGACCAAACGGTAAAGAATAGGATCGCTCCTATTTGACACATATAATATTTAATGCATCTCATTCCTTTACATTATCCAATTCATAAGAATAGTAGTTTTTAATATCTCAAAATTCTCCAAACCAATTCATCCAAAAAGGGTTATCTTTGAATTAATATTTGGAATTAGTTATAGTTACTATCTTTACATTTAACACTTACATTTAGGAGTAGTTGCTAGATAAAACATCATTTTAATCGACATTCCAAACTAAGGACTAATTGTAGTAGACTAGGATTTGACTAAGGACCTCTTACCTCTCTTCCATGTGGGATCGATAAACGAGACTCCACTAGAGCCCTGTATTACTCGAGCGATACGTATACTTGCGTTTGAAATTGTGACTTTACAAAATTATTATAAATATATAAATTTGGGTTCATAAATTTTTGCATATTAAGTTGCATTAAGTTTTTGGCGTCATTGCCGAGGGTTTAAATCTTCTAGTAGTGGTGTCAAATTCTTGTATTTTTAGGTATATAAAAAGTCATTGTCACTCTGTTATACAATTTAAGCCCTAATTTGTTTTAGAATTTCAAGGTTGTTGTTCATCACGACCTAAATCCTCATACAAACGTAAGCCTGAATTAATAAAACTGGAAGGATGAAATTTTCAAATATTTATCCTCTAAATTGAAATAAAACCTTAGGATAGACTGGGAAGTCATCGAGGTTGTCCTTAAGATCTATGACATCCCTTAGTTCTTCTTCTTTTGAATTCCAAAAATAAAATGTTCTAAATTTGAGCAATTCCCATTTCACACATCTTTGTTCGATCTCGTTGAAAAGTAATATTCCTTAGAACTCCTTGAAGTTAATATCCCCTGATTTTTATAAAGAGTTTTCTTAGGTGACATTGATTATCTAAGGTGTAATTATCTATAGGGGCTTGCCCTTATAGGAAAATTTTCTGAACCCACCTTAATATAAACCTTATTTAATTTTTCATATTAAATATGGGAACCGGTCGGCTTATAAATAAAATTGTTTTGTAGATAAAAAGAATGTCATATATTTCTTAGTTTGTTTGATTGAGCCTCACGGTCAAGCCATGTGTCTATCTTTCGAGATGGATGCATAGCTTAAAGTGTGGTGCTCTTTCATTTAAATTATGAAAAATATGGATCGATTTGATTTCAGATTTTTTTAAACTAATATATATATATATATNGGGATTTTTATACGCCTAAAATATATAGTGTTTTCAGATACATTTTTATACCTATTTTAGAGATATTGCGCTTTAATGGAAGGTATATTTGTGTTTTTCTTTCAGGTACAAGTAAAAAGGTGAAAAATGCTTAAAGGAGTGAAAAATGATTAAATTTGGAGCAAATATGTGAAAAATGTGCAAAAGTGTTTTGACGACTAAGCGCCAGATCCGATACTTAAGCGGCGGTTAAACAGAGAAGGCCGCGCCTAAGCAACAAAGGCCCCGCACTTAAGCGCCAGTGGCAGTTATTGGATGAGTAAATTTGTTTTTACAAATTTTGAAGAGGTTTTTAAGGCACTTATTGGCTTTAGGTGGTTACAACCACCATGAACGAAAATTATTGCAAAAGGATGCATCTCTTGGAGAAATACATCAAATCAAGAGACATTTTGAAGAGATACCATGACACCTTTTGGAAAAATATAAAAGAGGGAAGATTGAGACTTTGAAAGGGGTCCTGAAAGTACTGGGAAAGTTTTGAAAGTTCAAAAATTGGAGTTTTGTTGGAGAGATTCTCAGACACCACATATTTATCATTTTTATTTTTATTTTATATTGATAGTGTTGTAAAAGAGAAGAGATTCAAAAGAACTTCAAGATTTTGTTGTAGGACTTGAGATAACTTTTTATCTTTTGTTTTAGACTTCTTTTGGTTTTAATTGAGACTTGTTGTTGGTTTGACAATGATTTTAACTTTTAAACTAAAGTGTGGTTTTGTTTTCTCCATGGATTCTGAGTCGTTTTCTTTATCTTTCTTCTTAAAATGATAAGTAATTAAGTGTTGGATGGAAGTTGTAGAGAGGGTTTATCTTTAATTTTGAAAGAAGTTGTGAAGATTTAAATCCATGTACATCATTTACTTCTTGATTTGACCAATCCAGATGTTAAAATTTATTATGAGAACATGTAAGAACAGGGTTGGTATTGTCTTAGTCAACAATTATAAAGAATCACATTAGGTTGTATGAATAAGAATGTAGTTCATATGATTGAGTGCAAATAAATAGGAAAATATTCATTGAAGGGTGTAGAGTTAGAGGACTTTAAAGTGACAGATTAAAGCCCCAAACTTGGTTTATTGTTTTAGTTTCTGATACGAGATGTTAGCCCCCATATAGAGGGAATCGAGCAAACACTAGAGTGAGAGCTAGTATCTTTCCTCCCTAGCCTGTCCTCAGAACTTTTCAAATTAAATTAGCCAATACTCTTTATAGCATCTCTAATAAGGGTAAATAATATTATTGCTCCTATTTGACACAACACAATCTGCATACTTCCACAACATAATTATTATACTTATTACTGATTCATGATAAGGAAAAAGATATTTTCATATTTAGTGCTATTCTTCTACAAAAACTTAAGTTATCTTTTCAAGTTTGTTCTGTTTACCAAAAATATTTATACTTTCTTTATTGTGAAAACATCTTTAGTTTAAATAATTATCTTTTTAAAAAATAGAAAGTTTTTTAAAAAGTGCATATTGCATATCTTCCCTGTGGGTTCGATATTTAGGTCCTAATAAAAAAGTCTTATATTACTTGATAACGTACGTATACTTGTGTAGTATCCCAATATATATAAATTAAGAGTTAAATTCTTATTTTTCTTCAGGATAAATTTTGTAGTTTTGTTGCAAAATAAGGAAATATAAATGAGAAATATAATCAGAATTATTGTTATACTATTGCATATAAGTAGTTTCAGGATCATTAATCAAAAACTTAGAATTTTTCAAAGTCCTGAAGTTATACTTGATTTCCTTACAAGAAGTAAATTGATTGAAGAAAGCTTCAAACTATAGTGCACCTGTCTAAGAATTAACATCTAGTGAGCTTCATGGTTTTTAATCATTTGGATTGTTGTATTCTAGTCTAAGAAAAACTACTACAAGAGAGTAAGCACAATTTTAACATATGATCACAAGAAAAAATTGACCAAAAGGTCATTTTTTATTCTTATAAATGCCTGTTACAAAATTATGAAATATACACATCGAAAAAAGAGACAACAAGAAAATTTTGAATTTATCAATCATTGGGTCAAGTTTTGAAAATTTTTTCATCTGCCATATTGTCGCCTTCATTTTCCTCACAATGCTTAGAAGCAGAAGAGGCATCATAGAGCTTCTTGAACTCATCAAGGTTAGAATATTAAGGGTCAACTATCCCCACTTTACTTGCATTTCCACCTTCAGGTACTCTACTTACATGTCAAGGAGTTCATCAGTGGTAGTCATGTTAGTCGTGCGCTCTGACACTTCAACATTCTCCTCTTGAACCACAAATATCCATTTAGATTTTATCTCCAACTCCACCCTGCAATCCTTTGGATCTGGCTTAGCCTTAGTCATCTTCATAGTAGCAAGCTCTACCCTCTCTTGATACTTCCTGGCCTTCTCCTCAGACTTGGCAGCTTTCTTTCTCATGGATACATAGTGAGAGGTCAAGTCGTAAGTGGAAGAAAAACCCATAAGCTAGATGCAGTTAAGTGATTGACATAGTTTAACTGGGTGGAGTTCATCGAGGTGTTTGTCCAAATCTGCTAACCACATGATATCAATTATTATGTAAGCATATCCTGCTAACATTGAGTTTAAGGGGTACCAATCCCTCTCAATAATCTTCTAACCAAGACTCGAATTAGAATTCATGTAAACTTTTGATCTGTCTTTTTACAGTGGGATCCATCAATCTTGACCTGCTTTTTGATTCTTGATGGAGTTACAATGAAAGAGTTAGAGGAGACAACTTTACCCTTTCTCCTACGCTTGACTGACTCAACTGAGTCAGGGTTTTCTTTTGAGCTTTCCTTAGAATCTCCATATGTTAGCTCCTTCTCAACCTAAACAATCTAAGCTGAAAGTAACCAGAGAGATTTTTAACTATCTTCATCCCTCTCTAAGAAGGGGATAAATCCTATAAACGCTAAACAGTAAACCCTAAACCTTAGATTTTTGACTTGCTTCACCCCTCTCTGACAAAGGGATAAATTCCATGGAAGGTAGTCAAGAGACCTCCTATGTTGAGGGATGACTTAAAGAGCCTTCAGTATACACTTGGAAGAAAAAAGGTGTTGCGTCACAACTTGACTCACCTATAACCACTGGGATAGGCCTCCACTCAATCAAAATTAATTCATCAGTAACTTTATATTAAATGAAAATGAAAGTTTTAGAAATTGTGTGAACAAAAATTAACTTGGAACTTGCCCCTACACAAGTCAGCCTCTTCCGCTCCCTCTTCTATTTATCTTGCGGGGGAGTCCTTGCTCCCTTTCTCTTGTCAACTTCTTCGAGAGACGAGTTTCTTTCTCAATCTGTTACTTCTTGTCCACCTTATTTGAAGCAGTCCACATCTCTTTAGTAATCCGGACATATTCACTCGCATACAACACTTAATTTATATTCAAAGGGTTAGAATATTGGATACCCTGTAGTTTTCGATCGAGTATGAAGTGATGCATTGATTTGAGACATGGAGGAACCATCTTTTTCTTCTTGTAAGGGCCACAAGTTTCTCTTGTTGGGATCTCACAATCATCACAGATGTCAAGCAGAAACCAAAGCTTTTAGTCCTTTATTTTATTCTCCAAGTTGATTAGATGAAACATTCGGGTAGTGTCAAAACCACATACGCATCTATCTCAACTCAAAGAGAGAACATTTGTGACAACAGTTCACAGTACCCTGGAACATTCTATGCAATAGATCACATATGTCATTATCACAGAGATCAAGTTTGGCTTCACTTGGGTTAGAATCACCTCGTAGTAGTTAAAAATCAAATAAAGCTTTATGTACAAAGACAGTTGAAGTCCACACCAAAATTGCTCTTCATAGAAGATGAGATCGTCGCCTAGGTAGTTAGTAGCTCAGACAACCACATCCACTTGCTCTAAAATGACAATGTTGACCTCATTTTTGGTTGAGGTCTAGTTTTTCCTCTTTAGAAGCCTAGTGTCTAGCCATAGTGTTGACCTCGATTTTGGTTGAGGTTTAGTTAAACCTCTTCCTCTTTAGTAGCCTAAGGTCTAGCCATAGGACTTTTCCTGTAGACTATTCCTAGAAAACTAGACATGAAACCCTCACCACTAGAAATTCCAAACCCTTCTCCACTCAACTTAAGGTTCCACATATTGCTCTCAACCTCTAAATACTTAGTAGGTGGGGTCACTGTGGGGGAAACTCAGGATGAGTCACCCTTAGGATTGCTGGACCTTAGGGCTGACCTTGGGTGTTGATCTGGAGCTAAGGCATTCACTACACTCATCTACACTCATAGTCACTCACAACCCTGAACTCAAATTTCTAGCCTAGATCCCATGTTCTTTTGGGATACTCATGTAGATGGTCCCCTAAACCTACTAGCCCCAGGGCTATGGTTTGGCTAAGAAAACTATGTAGAGGACCCAAAATGGGGTTCTCATTGGTCCATGGCTTATTGGTGATGTTTGGTACCTCAACTCTACCAAAATACCCATCTTGGCATTTACCCCTAGAACACCCCCAAATTACCAAAATACCCCTCCATAGCTCAAAATCCCAAAAATCTACCCCTAAAGCACCCCCAAATTACCAAAATACCCCTCTTGGACCCAAAATACTAAAATTTCAAAAATTCCCATAAAATCTCAATAAATCCTAAATATTCACAATTTTATTTCTCTCAACTACCACATGACCCAATTTGGCCAATTTGACCATCTTTAACCAAAACCCCCAAATTGCCCTATAAAGACCCAAATTTCCCCAAATCCAACTCAAATGTCCACCAATTTTATCTTAATTGACCCCAATTCCAATCCTAAACTCAAATTCACTTTTCATATGACCAAACTAAACCAAAACTAGCTTAATTGGCCCATGATTTGAGCCCAATTTTGATTTAGGTCAAAACCCCAATTTTTACCATTGGTCCATGATTTGAGCCCAATTTTTATTGGAACTTTTTATATGACCAAACTAAACCAAATCCAAGCTCAATTGGTCCATGATTTGAGTCCAATTTTGATTTGGGTCAGAACCCCAATTTTGACCATATGACTTAATCTCACCAAATTGAACCCATGGCCTAGTCAATTAGCTAATTAAAATTGATAAAATCTTTATAACATTTCTATACATCAAAATCAACCATCAATTGACCTTGGTGAAGCCTCAAATCCATTTGAAATAAGATTCATATACATTAAAATCAACCATCAATTGACCTTGGTGAAGTTTCAAATCCATTTGATTTTGGCCTAAATCCATTCCAAATTTAGCCCCAAATTGACTAAATCCCCAAATTTCACCCAATTGATTGCCTTAACCTCAAAATTGGCATCCAATTCATGTCTTAGCCCCAAATTAGCTAAGTCCCCAAATTTCACCCAATTGATTGCCTTAACCTCCAAATTGCTTCCAATTCATGTTGAAAACTCTCAAATTTCACCCAATTGATTGCCTTAACCTCCAAATTGTCATCCAATTCATGTTCAAAACTCTTCATGAGGTCCCTATTGACCATTTTCAACAATAAATTTGGACTTAGCCCAAGGCTAACCCAAGCTAGACCCAAGCCTAGCCCAACATGGCCAAATTGATTAAAGTTCAAAATTCTTTCAAATTGCCTTCAATTGGACTCAAAACTATTTCCATCCTTCACCAAAGTTGTTCCTTATGATCATATACACCAAAAACAAAAATAAATTTGGCCAATTGACATGGCTAGCCTAATCTAAACCCAAGTTTTGGTCATTTTCACCCACTTGGACCCATGCACTAAATGTGGCCTAACCACCCTAAAGCCACCAAATTAACTTTACCACAGCCATTAGTTGGACTTAGTGAACAGTCCAAATACCATGAAATCTCCTAAATCAAGCCACAAACCAAAGGTCCCCCAAATTAAGGGATCTTATTTCCAAAAATGCACATGTTTAAGATATCTTTGTCAAATCCAAGCACATTTGCATTAAATTGCTGTGATGGATTCCTCTGGGTTCCCTGAGCTCCGAGCCACCTCCCCCTAGCAGACTGACCAATCTAGTGGCTGGAAAAGACCAAAATCAAGAGCCACCCCATATCACCTCACCCAAATCAAACCTAGAGGCCAGCTCATCCAAATCAAATTGAAGAGCTCCTCTGCCCTCCTCCTAAGCACCACAATGCACCCAAACTTATGCCCTGAGAGCCACCCCATGGCCATTTTTATAAAA
>JXCR01133121.1:267671-279960 GCA_002079205.1 Phalaenopsis hybrid cultivar
TTCTTAGGTGGCTTTGGTCATTTAAGATGTAATTAACTATAGGGGCTTGGCCTTATAGGAAGCATGTCCGAACCCAGCTTAATATAAACCCTATTTAGTCCTTTATATTAAATAGGGGAACTTGTCGGCAAATACAAAGGTTTCGCAGACCAAATGGAAGTCATACTTTCCTTAGTTTATTTGATCAAGCCTCATCCTCAATAGGTTTGCTACTTCGCAAATTAAACCAAATCGTGTTGTACTGCGCGCACTTTGAAATATTAATTAAATTTTACACCTTTTTGAACAAAGATGTTAAAATTACCTATAAATTAAGATCTGCCCGCTCTACAGATTAACCTCTATTTTTAGTGCTTGCACTAAAGACCATGAGGTTTTTGGCCATATAGCTAACCCGAAAACTTTCTATTTTAAAGCCTGCAGCGATGGCCTACCAAACGCTGACCTTTTCCTGCAACCTGCCAACAGACCGCAGCGCCCGTAACGTCGCTCCCACCATCAAGTTCGGAGCTGGATTTGAAGACCTCGAGGTTATCCTCGGGAAAGCCCCGTTTGTAGTAATGAAGATCGCTGCTCTGGAAGTTCAAGAGCCGTCTGCAGAATTCAATTTGAACTACCTTCAGGACTTCCCCGCCTGCAAGAAGGCTAAAGCTGTCGTCATCAAGCCTACTATCCCTGCTACAGCTAAGGGAAAAGAAGTGATGATCATTGAAGATTCGACTGAAGGATTAACTGTTCCGCCACCCGTGTTTGACATCGGGTCAAGCTCAAGGACAGTACCACTGACCCGAACTCAAAGGAGGAACCGCAATAGAAGAGTTCGGAGGGCCATCAAAGTCCAGACTCCTGAGAGCACACCCGTTGAGGAGGAGCCTCTTCAAGCTGAAGAAGTGTTACCAAAAATTTATCCACTCCTACGAGGGAGTAGATTCCATCCTCTGACAGATACTGATGGGGAAATTTACCCACTCCTGCGAGGGAGTAGATTCCATCCTCTGACAGATACTGATGGATATGAGAGTATCCGGAAGATTGTTGTCGCATTCCCATCACCTCATGGACATGGTGAGAAGGGCCATCCCCATCACCCGATTTAGTGCAGTCTTCAGAAGGCTTTCTACTAAAGAAGGATGTTTGGTTAGTGAATTACTTAAACGAGTGGGACATGCAATTTCCTCTCATATGAAGATTTCATGGATGTCCTTGTGATCGAAACCAGACCTACCACATCTGTGTACGAGGCTCAACGTCACACTAAAGAGAACGCCGTAGATGAGCTGTGTAGGGTTATACTTTCTTAAGGGATGAGCAAGTTGTTCTACTGGAGAAAAGAGTAGAAGAGATGACTGTAGCTATGACCGCCATGGCCACCATTCTGGGGCAATCACAAGCCCCAAGATTGGCTTCTCTAGAGATTAATCAGCCAAAAATCATACACATCGCAGATGAAAGGAGGGAGGCTACTTTGACAGACAAAGAAGAACAACTGAAGAAGGATTCTCTATCAGGTGCCATGCTAGAAAAAGAGTTCAAGCAAACGGTTGAACAAGTGCGGGAGGCCTTAGCCCAGTCCAAGGGCGGTGCATCAATTTTAAAGGGTAGACCTTACCCAGAGGATTTCGATGCCGTCCCTTTCCCCAAGGGTTTTGTGACCCCGAACTTCAAGATATTCTATGAGACTGGAAATCCCAAATAGCACATAGCACATTTTTGAGCCAATTGTGGAAACACGAGGAATAGCGAAGCTCTACTCTCCCAACAGTTCATCAGCAGCTTGTTAGGGATTGCTTTCGACTGGTATGCTGACTTGCCCAACAGGTCAGTTAAAACATTTTCTGAGTTGGAACAGCTATTTGTGAAAAGATTTGCTGGGGCGCAGCATCATGTGTCTATTAAAGAGCTCATGATGTTGAAGCAGAAGCCTAGTGAAACCTTGACAGACTATATTTTGAGGTGGAGAAACCTTAGCATGAATGTGAACCTCAGCTACGGGAACATCAAGCGATTGAGATTCTACTCAAAAGCATTCATGGGCCAGTAGCTTTAAGGGACTCACCAGGTTGAGATTCTACTCAAAAGCATTCATGGGTCAGTAGCTTTCATGCTTAAGGGACTCACCATCAAATCCTTCGAGAATCACTTAGCAAAGCAACAGTCTTCAAGAAGAAATGAAGCACATGAAGCCACATGAAAAGGCTAAGGTGAGAGAAGCTACTCAGTAAATCCAGCAGTCTTCAAGAAGAAATGAAGCACATGGAGCCGCATGAAAAGGCTAAGGTGACCAGAGTGTTTGAAAAGAAATCAGGGGTAGTCACAACTATCGACAAAGGGAAGCAGCCAATTAAGATATATGCAGAAGATCATCGTCAATCTTTATCACAGTACTCTTAAAAACAGAACAGTCAATCCAACCAACGACCGTCTCAGGAGGGATCACCTCGAACAATGGGTAAAAAAATATCCCTGTTAGACTGACAGAAAGTTTTTTATTCCTTCAAAAATGAAGCTGTACCTAAAATATTCAAAAGCTTGATGAAGAAACTAGAATTAAAACTGCCTGATCCAAATAAACCCGAAGAGGTGGATAAGAAGAATGAACCAAATTATTGCTCATACCACCGGTTGCTTGGGCACACTATAGATAAGTGTTTCGTCTTTAAAGACTGGCTCGAGAAGAACCTCAAGGAAGAGAACAAGTGTTTCGTCTTTAAAGACTGGCTCGAGAAGAACCTCAAAAAGAGAATATAACAATCTCGAAGGAGCATTTGAGAGAACCTGAAAAAGGTTCCATAAACATGGTTTCAGCTGAGTCAATCGCAATCTCGAAGGAGTATTTGAGAGAACCTGAAAAAGGTTCCATAAACATGATTTCAGCTGAGTCAATCTCCCCAATTGATCCATATGTCGGAATAGATGGATGGAGTACAACTTGGGATGAACTCAAGAGGGTCTTCAATCAAATACAGGATTCATTGAAACAAGCTTCTACAAATACTGAAGAAGGATGGATGAGGTATGGAGCAGATCATCCAAGAAGATACTAAACAAGCTACAGCATCAAAACAAACCTCCATTCAGAGTCTGCAACATACCGAGCCCGAGATGAAGATTTTGTTAGAAAATCCATCATCGTCAAGGACAAAGAACAAGAAAAAAAAAGCGTCACTGCCAAGATTGATAGCATGGGGGTAGGATAGGGGCTGCCTCTACTAGATTGGTTGTCTCAGATTTGGAGAAGAAAATCCTCGAACCCTTGACTTTGTATGATTATTTTTTTGTCCCTCTGGGGTCTTATGAATATAATGGTTGTGATTTTGGCTACGTTTTGAATATTTCTGGTAATAACGTGACTGATTATGCCCAAGCTAGTTCCGATCTCAATCCCCAAAATGATCTTCAAATCATACTTAAGTCCGATGAACTTGTTGTCAATTCCAAAGAAGACATCAATGATACCGCTTATGACAGCACCGAAAATGAAGGACCAACTCTCAAACGTCATGGTGCACCGTTTGCCATCAACTTAGATCTCTCCGACGAAGAGGAAAAGACACCGAAAGATTCAACAATGATATCTCAAGAAGAAGAGATCACAGAATTCAACTTAAGGAGCGGAAAAGTGTTACCACCAAGAACAGCTCCAACAGACAAAGGAAAATAGATAATGACTCGAGAAGAGGTACCCCCACCTCCGCCAATGAAAGAATGACATAATCAAGACAAAATTGGAGGAGCATATAAAGTAGACTACAACGTGCTAGCTCATCTTAGGAAGTTGCCCGCCCGACTAAGCATCTACGACGCTCTGATCCTGTCAAAGGAGATGAGAGAATCTCTGGTTACAGCTTTGCTAGATCCAGAAATTTGCTTAGTTCAGTTGGCTAGCACATCCTCAGATGAAGTTTGCTCGTTGGGACAACAGTCAGGGGTAACCTTCACAGATGAAGACTTGTTGCTCGGTACCGCTGACCACAACCGTCCGCTCTAAATCTCTGTCGACATTAATAGATTTGTGTTATCAAGAGTTTTAGTAGATCCTGGAGCATCTCTTAACTTGATGAGACTACAGACATTAGCATATTTGGACTTCGAAGTTCAAAAGCTCATCCCCGATAAGATGATGTTAAGAGAATTCAACCAATAGGGAGAAAGAGCCCTTGGATAAATTTCATTACTTATGAAGGTCGGAGAACTCGTAACAACCGTTAAATTTCATATCATCGACGAGAGACCTCTTTTAACGCTCTATTGGGTCGACCATGGATTCATGAGCATAACATGGTTCCATCATCTCAACTACCAGTGCATTAAATACCGCAAAGATGGTCAAGAAAATTGCATCAAGGGAGATCTACAACCAGTTTTAGTGCATGAAGATGCGGTCTACTATGCGGCTCCAAAGAAGATTGTCTTCTAGCGCGAAATTTTGACAAACAAAGATAAAAATTCAGAAGGATCGCAAAAAGGAGGCCAGACAACTCTGCTTCAACAACCTTCTACCACTCCCTTAAAACGAGTTGGTGGAGGTTCTTCTAGTCCACGCACCCGAGGTCGAGGCCGGGGATGCGGACGAGGAAAGATCAATTTAATTGTTGAACGGTCTAGGCCAACTATCAACATTGGTGATGAAGATAGTTCTGAAGATGAGGTAATGATCACAAAGCAGAAGAAGCCTCAGTATGAGATATCCCTAGAAGATATAGAGAAGAATGAATATGAAACAATGTATGAACGGATAAACCACTATGTGGATACTATGACCCTCACTCCGATTCTTCCTGAAAAAGTCGAGAGTTTAGTCAAGGAAGTCCGTAGTGTTGGTTCAAAGCCGATCAAGTTTTACCGTGCTTCTACCTCTGCTGAGCTTGAAAAACATGTAAATTTGGATGTTGATTCTAATGAATTAATGGAATTGCCTTTTCACCTTGTGTTCAGAAGTTAATTTAACAAGGACACTTACCAAAACAAATGCCAAAAGATAAATTTCAACTTCTTAAAAAATTATGGAAAATTAATTCAACAGGTACACTTACCAAAACAAATGCCAAAAGATAAATTTCAACTTTTTGAAAACCTATGGAATGGTACCTGGACACTTACCAAAACAAATGCCAAAAGATAAATTTCAACTTTTTGAAAAATTATAGAATGGTAAAAGGAAACTTACCAAAACAAATGCCAAAAGATAAATTTCAACTTTTTGAAAAACTATGGAATGCTACGAAATTTACCAAAACAAATGCCAAAAGATAAATTTCAACTCTTTGAAAAATTATGGAATACTATACATTTACCAAAACAAATGCCAAAAGATAAATTTCAACACTTTGAAAAATTGTGGAATACTATTTACCAAATAAATGACAAAAGATAAATTTTAACTTTTTGAAAAATTGTGGAATACTAAAAGTCGAACTCCATTTCAAAAGAAGGTCTCGGATTTGGTACAGTGGGACCAGTAGATGATTCTGAATTTTGCATGGTTGTTACTAAGGAGTCAGAAGAGGATTGCCTCGATGTGGAGGATGACTCTACTGTTCAACCAATAGAAGATTCTCCGCCCGAATTTGAGGAAGAAATTAAATTCACTATCAATGAACTGAAAGAGATTAACCTCGGGACTGAAGAACGACCCCGACCTACGTTTATAAGTTCTCTACTTGATGACAAAGAATCTGCAAAACTGGTCAAACTATTAGCAGAATTCAAAGATTGCTTCGCATGGAGCTATGATGAAATGTCAGGACTGTCAGCAGATGTTGCAGTCCATAAACTTGGGGTGGAAAAGAATGTAATCCCAGTAAAACAAGCTCTAAGGAGAATGCGCCTCGAGATAGAGCAACAAGTCATCGCCGAGGTAAATAAATTGATAGACGCCAACTTTGTTAAAGAGGAGCAGTACCCCACGTGGTTAGCCAATATTGTACCGCTTAAAAAGAAAAATGGCTAGATCGGTGTTTGTGTCAATTTCAGAGATTTGAACAAGGCATGTCCAAAAGACGAGTTTCCACTACCTATACTAGAAATGATGGTGGATGACACATGAAATTTTCTCCTTCATGGACGGATCGTTGGGGTATAACCAAATCAAAATGGCTCCCGTGGATGCAGCACTTACAACTTTCAGAACACCGATTGGAATCTTCTGCCACACAGTGATGCCGTTCGGCCTAAAGAATGCCAGAGCAACTTATCAGCGTGCAATGACAAAGATTTTTGACCACCTCATTCACAATCAAGTAGAATGCTACGTGGATGATCTGGTCATCAAAAGTAAACGGAAAATAGACCATTTTTACGATTTGAGGATCGTGTTTGAACGATTACGACGATATGACCTTAAAATGAATCCCTTAAAGTGCGCCTTTGGCGTCACCTCTGGGAAATTTCTAGGATTTGTTGTCCGTCATTGGGGAATCGAGATCGACCCAGATTAGATTAAAGCTATCTTGGAAATGCCTCCCCCTAAAACCTTGAAACAGCTACGTTCTTTCCAGGGGAAGTTGGCATATCTGAGACGCTTTATTTCCAATCTCTCAGGTAGGTTTCAGCCTTTCTTGGCATTAATAAAAAAGGACGCCAAATTTATTTAGTAAGAGAAATGCCAGTGGGCCTTTGAGGACATTAATTAATATTTAATGACACCTCCTATTTTGGTAGCCCCTATCCCAGGGAAACCGTTGATACTTTATACCGCGCTTTAGATGACTCTCTTGGAGCCCTCTTAACCCAAGTCAACGAGGAGGGAAAAGAAAATGCTCTCTACTACTTGAGTCATCATCTAATACTGACGGAGATAAGGTATCCACCTATTGAGAAGCATTGTCTCGCCCTAATTTTCGTCGCTCAAAAACTTAGACATTACATGCTTTCTCATAAGATCACCCTAATTTTGAAAGTTAATCCATTGCAATATTTGATGACCCGACCAACACTCTCCGGACGTTTAGCAAGATGGTCAATGATCTTATTGCAATTTGATATAACTTTTGTGCCCCTTCGTGCTATCAAGGGACAGATTTTGGTAGACTTTCTCGTTGCACACCCACTGCCAGCTGGGTCCTCTCTCAACGACGAGTTACCAGACGAGCAAATACTACAAATGAATTTTCTAGTGCGCAACGTTGGGAAATGTACTTCGATGGTGCTTGTTCAGCCAGGAAAGACAAAGGATTAGGCATAGTTATACCAGGCAAGGCAAGGATCGGTTTGTTCTTTATTACGCCAGATAAGGGTATGTTAAGGTTCTCATACCACCTGACAGAGCCATGTACTAACAATGAAATAGAATATGAAGCTTTAATCACCGGATTGGAGTTGGCGATTTCAATGGATATGACAAACGTTGCCATTTATGGTGACTCTCAACTTGTCATCCAACAAGTCGCCAGACAATATAGAATTCTGAAACCAAGACTAGCAGAATATCATCAATACACGATGAAGCTCCTGGAGCAGGTTCTTGAGGTGACTTTCTACCGGATTCCTCGGGGAGATAATGCTCATTCCAACGCTCTAGCAAAACTTGCTAAGAAAATGGCGTGTCCCCCGGAGGTTCCATCGAAGTCACGGTGCAAGGAAAACAAGTCTTGTCTCGAAACGTCTTCGAAACTCTACACAAACTTGGAAAAGAAGAAATAATAAATACAGTTGTAGAAATCAACGAAGATTGGCGCAAGCCATTAATGAAATATTTGCATACTGGAAAACTGCAGGAGGACAAGTATGAGGTGCACCACATCACAAGAAGGGCCATGTCTTACGCCCTGGTGGGAAATGTTCTCTACATAGAGGACAAGTTTAAGGCGCACCACATCACAAGAAGGGCCATGTCTTACGCCCTGGTGGGAAATATTCTCTACAGAAGATCGTTCGGACCAAATATGGCTGCGGTGTTTGAGCAGAGCTGAGGCACAGAATATTTTCAAAGAGGTACATGCCAGATTGTCTGGCGCTCACCAGTCGGGACCAAAAATGAAAATGAAGATCAAAAGACTCGGATATTATTAGCCAACAATGATGTCCGATTACATGGATACAGCCAGAAGATGTCTCCAATGCCAAGTACATGGGGTGTTCTTACACCAGCCTCCGAATATGCTACACCCAACTGTAGCCTCGTGGCCATTCGAGTGTTGGGGCACAGACATAATAGGTTTGATAGACCCTCCATCTTCTAAAAGACACAGGTTCATACTTGCCGCTACAGATTACTTCTCCAAATGGGCAGAGGCAAGGTCATTACGTGAGGTTACCGCACAACACGTCCTTCAACTTTTCAAAAGCCAAATTGTCTACTGTTTTGGAGTACCGTGAAGAATAATCTCTGACAATGGGACAACTTTTAAAAGTACGAAGATCAACAATTTTGTCAGAAGACATGGGATAGGTTGGAGATACTCTACAATTTACTATCCTAGAGCAAATGGTCTCGCTGAAGCTTTCAACAAGACACTGGTACAAATTTTGAAGAAAACACTAGATGAAAATAAAAGGGATTAGCATAACAAATTGTTAGAAGCCTGGTGGGCCTACCAGATGACTTTTAGGACTCCCACTCAGTGCACACCTTATATGCTCGTGTACGGGACCGAGGCCGTGCTACCGCTAGAAATTCAGACACCATCTCTCAGAATCATCATTCTCAACCAACTCACAACGAAAGAAAGTGTAAAACTCAGACTTGAAGTACTGGAGAGTCTCGAGGGAAAATGATTGGAAGCACAACAATATTTGGAGCTCTACCAAGCAAAGATGGTACAAGCCCATGACAAATTGGTCCGCCCAAGGACATTCAAAATTGGTGACCTCGTACTCGTGCTCAAAAGACCTATTCTTGCTCGCCGGAAAATAGGTGGATTATTTGAGCCAACTTGGGAGGGACCATTTGTCGTTGAGAAAGTTTATACAGGGGGAGCCTACCAGTTAGTGGTCTTCCAGGGTGAAAGACCCATGTTACCGATAAATGGACGATACCTGAAAACCTATTACGCAGCCTGATGCGCCTGCCTCCGCTTGCCTCTGCTTGCTTTGAAAATTTGAAACTTTGATTGTTTAAGGGTTATCTATATGTCCATATGTCTATGACCGGGTCCAAATTTTGTAATTAATCTCATATATAATGAAAATTTTCAGAAAATTTTTGAGCTTCACACGTTCTCTTTTCTACTTTTGATTTTAAAAATTCCATTAAATTAAAACAAAACTCACACATAAAATGAGTAATCCTTTTCACAAAAAAAAAAACTAAAATTTACTTTAATGGATACTCTGTTTTGTTCTTGTTCATGCCAAGCTTCGGCCCACTGACATTTTTCTTGTCGTCTACAAAAAAATGTCAGGACAGAGGCTAATCTTTGCCTTCCAGGACGGTTGGAACCTCGCACTGAATGAAGAGATGGCACCACAAGGAGGTGTCATAGATTTCAACATGGATTTCAACCAGATTGATATGGACTATGACGGTCCTCTAATGGACGTAGTTAGCAATGAAGAAAAGAAGGGACTACCCTCACTGTTGAGAGTGACCACTCACGACGATTTGTCACGTAAAGGTAAAAACGTGATAGCGGAACAAGATCCGATGAAGGGGCCCAGCCGACTGCCCTCCATGATAGCTACTCCAGCAAGGAGACTGATAGCCGCCTATAGTGAACAACTACCGAATACTTCGCTCCGCAGGACGCAATGCAGAAATGCAAGCCGAAAGAAACAGAGCCTTTATGCGACAGGAACGCAAGCGCCAGAGAGACGTGAGAAGTTTTCTTACCCCCATTCCTGAGGGACATATTTACGATCAAGATCTGTGAGAGACTTCTGGCAGCCTACCCACTACAGATAAAGAGTCAGGATTTGTGACAGGATCAGATGTGCCCCCAGTCCCAGATATCTTGTGCAGAGGTTGCCCAACATGCAACGTTGAGGTACCAGCCGGGACATCAATCACGGGCGCATTTGTAGAATGCTCGGACTGCAACGTTGTACATCTACAGTGTTCAGTACCTTAGAAGAATACACTTCAAGCACCAACGAGTCTGAGACGCCAGATTTTGTGGTAAATGAACCGTATGTCCCAATGGGGACGGATCAGCGCGCACCATAGAGCTCAGGATCATACATCCCACTTGGGGCTGAATCTCATATTCCGGATCAACCAACACCAGTTACGGTTCCCGCCGAGGTTTGGAGGAAGGAACACCACAGACAGCTGCCAACTCCTGGCATGGTAGAATACTGTAAAATAAGCAAATTAAACAAAAGAGAATTCAAGTTCTATGAAGAGGTTCAGGGAAAGTTTGTCAACATATTGGAGGGCCTGGAGCTATATTCCAGGGTTTTCTCTGAAACTGATGAAAGAAGCATTCTGGACTGCATCTTCAATTTAAGAGATAGAGGTCGAGCAGGCCTTCTCATGGAGAGAACGTATTCCGAGCCGAAGAAATGGATGCGGGGGAAAGGGAAGAATCACCATCCAGTGCGGCTGTTGCTACAATCTTACAAACGACAGACAGGGAAATCCGTGTGGGATCCTTAGATACGATCAAGTGGATCCGTTACCACTGATGATAAAGTAGATGATAAAGAGAATTGTTAAGTGGAATATTCTACCCGCTACTTGCATTCCCAACAGTTGTATCATCAACATTTATGAAGAAGGTGATTGTATTCCCCCACACATTGACCATCATGACTTTGTGAGGCCTTTCTGCACGGTCTCGTTCATGAGTAAGAGCAATATTTTGTTTGGAAAAGAAATCGATATAATCGGCCCTGGTGAATTCAGAGGAGCTGTGGAGATTCCACTTCCAGTTGGTTCAGTACTTGTTCTCGAGGGCAACGGTGCAGACGTTGCCAAGCACTGCATTCCAGGAGTACGACACCGTAGGGTGTCTATGACCTTCCGTAGAATGGATGACAGTAAGATACCATATGGATTCCAGCAAGACCCGGAGTTGGAGGAACTGTTTCCTTATGAGCTTGAGAAGGTTGTACCTCTGAATACATGCGAAGGGAACTCTAATTCTGGAGTATGACTTAGAAGGTCTGCTTGATCAGGAGCTCAATATACCAAGCGCAGAGGATTCACTTGCTTTATTTTAACAAGCATGACATGTATTTGATGTAATCAGTCTATGATGTACTCATATCTTGAGATGGCTCTCAAGGTATTTCAGCATGTATTACATGATGTACTCTTTTTGATGCATAAGCCTATGTTTGATCTGTAGCATCTTTATTGAAGCAGATTAATGGGAATTTCTCTCAAGTTGTGCTTTTTTTCAATTGCCTTTTGTGCGATGGATGAAAGCCGCGAACTATGCGATGGTTCAGAGATCAAATGAACAAAGAACGAAACGACAAATTTTCAACAATAAATGAAACATGTATAAAAGATAATCATAAATGAATAAATAACAAAACAATTTTCTTTAAAAAAAAATCAACCAATTAAAATTAAAACTTTAAAAATGCATTTTTGAAAAATCAATTGTGATGAAAACAACAAGAAAATAAAACAAACCTGTTGAGTAGATTCTTCCATTTTTGGAATTTCCTACTCCTTGTGCTCGCAGCACAACCATCGTTATCTACACTAACTCTCTGCACATCCTCGCAAAATTTCACATCCTGCACATAACTCCACAAAGCTTTATAAATCTTCTTTAAAATCAATCTTCTCATATGACACATTACTGTAAATTCAACACCACAAGCTCTTTGCAAGTTCCAAATCACATCTTCAAATCAGTACCTAAATCCTAACTCTCACATCTTTGAATTGATACTTACATTTCAATTCTCATATCTTTGAATTGATACCTACATTTCAATCTTCATCTTCGAATTAATATTTACATTTCAGTTCTCACATTTCAAGATCGATACTTAAATTTTGACTTTCTCCCTATAACAGATACCTAAATTTCTCATTTCTGAATCAGTCCTACAATTTTGATTCATTACATTTGAGGTCGGTCCTTACATTCCAACACTTTCTTTTGAGAATTGACCCTACAGTTCAATTCTCATTTCCGAATCAGTCCTACATTTCCGATTCTTTACGTTTGAGGTCGGTCCTTACATTTTGACACTTTCTTTTGAGAATTGACCCACATTTCAATTCTCATTTCTAAATCAGTCCTACATTTTTGATTCTTTACGTTTGAGGTCGATCCTTACATTATGACACTTTCTTTTGAGAATTGACCTACAGTTCAATTCTCATTTTCGAATCAGTCCTACATTTTTGATTCATTACATTTGAGGTCGGTCCTTACATTCCGACACT
>JXCR01133121.1:280462-296065 GCA_002079205.1 Phalaenopsis hybrid cultivar
TTTCTGATTCATTACATTCGAGGTCGGTCCTTACACTCCGACTCTCTCTCTCTCCCTCTTTTTGAGTTGATATTTGAATTTCAATTCCCACCTCGGGGTCGGGGTTGACACTTACATTCTAACTCCCATCCTTTGAAAATCTTTGAAATTTCATAACTCAAAGTCCACTCTCCAATCCCCAGCGAGAGTCTCTACTTCTCGACTTGATTAAGCACACACTTGCTAATTCCCCGGCAGAAACAAATCACACACACAACTCTACACATACTTTCGGGTCTGTTGACTTAGGAGTTTGTATTGGTTTTTGTTGATCTCGTCAGTCAATGCCAATACGCGCGGTTTGCTTGCCCATCAGACCACACCTATCGGGGGTCCATTTGTTGACCTCGATTTTGGTTGAGGTTTAGTTTTTCCTCTTTAGTAGCCTAGGGTCTAGCCATAGGACTTTTCCTGTAGACTATTCCTAGAAAACTAGACATGGAACCCTCACCACTAGAAATTTCAAACCCTTCTCCACTCCACTTTAGGTTCCACATATTGCTCTCAACCTCTAAATACTTAGTAGGTAGGGTCACTATGGGGGAAACTCAGGATGAGTCACCCTTAGGATTGCTGGACCTTAGGGTTGACCTTGGGTGTTGGTCTGGAGCTAAGGTATTCAATACTCTCATCTACACTCACAATCACTCACAACCCTGAACTCAAATTTCTAGCCTAGATCCCTTGATCATTCTCTACACTCACAATCACTCACAACCCTGAACTCAAATTTCTAGCCTAGATCCCTTGATCTTTACTCACTACACTTATCTTCACTCACAATCACTCACAACCCTGAACTCAAATTTCTAGCCTAGATCCCTTGATCTTTTGGGTACTCATATAAGAAGTCCCCTAAACCTACTAGCCCTAAGGCTATGGTTTGGCTAAGACTACTATGTAGAGGACCCAAAATGGGGTTCTCATTGGTCCATGGCTTATTGGTGATGTTTGGTACCTCAACTCTACCAAAATACCCATCTTGGCATTTACCCCTAGAACACCCCCAAATTACCAAAATACCCCTCCATAGCTCAAAATCCCAAAAATCATAAAACACCCCCAAATTACCAAAATACCCCTCTTGGACCCAAAATTCCAAAATCCCAAAAATTCCAAAAGCACCCCCAATTTACCAAAATACCCCTCTTGGACCCAAAATCCCAAAAATTCCAAAAACTCCCAGTAAATCCCAATAAATCCTAAATATTCTCAATTTCATTTCTCTCAACTACCACATGACCCAATTTGGCCAATTTGACCATCTTTAACCAAATCCTCAAATACCCTTTAAAGACCCAAATTTCCCCAAATCCAACTCAAATGTCCACCAATTTGATCTTAATGGACCACAATTCCAATTCTAAACTCAAATTCACTTTTTATATGACCAAAATAAATAAAATACAAGCTCAATTGATCCATGATTTGAGCCCAATTTTGATTTGGGTCAAAACCCCAATTTTGACCATATGACTAAATCTCACCAAATTGAACCCATAGCCTAGTCAATTGGCCTCAATTAATGTTGAAAAATCTTCATCTGACCAAATTGAACCCATAGCCTAGTCAATTGGCCTCAATTAATGTTGCAAAATCTTTACCTCACTAAATTGAAACCACAGTCTAGTCAATTAGCTAATTAAAATTGACAAAATCTTGAAAACATTCATATACATCAAAATTAACCATCAATTAACCTTGGTGAAGTTTCAAATCCATTTGATTTTGGCCTAAATCCAAAATTCCCAAATTTAGCCTCAAATTGGCTAAGTCCACAAATTTCACCCAATTGATTGCCTTAACCTCCAAATTGGCATTCAATTCATGTTGAAAACTCGAATTTCACCCAATTGATTGCCTTAACCTCCAATTTGGCTCCATTTCATGTTGAAAAATCTTCATGAGGTCCCTATTGACCATTTACAATAATCAATTTGGACTTATCCCAAGGCTAACCTAAGCTAGACCCAAGCCTACCCCAACATGACCAAATTGATTAAAGTTCAAAATTCCTTCAAATTGACCCTTCAATTGGAATCAAAACTACTTCCATCCTTCACAAAAGTTGTTCCTTTTGATCATATACACAAAATTAAACAATAAATTAGGCCAATTGACATGGCTAGCCTAACCCAAGCCCAAGTTTTGGTCATTTGCACCCACTTGGACCCATGCACTAAATGTGGCCTAACCACCCTAAAGCCACCAAATTAACTCCACCACAGCCATTAGTTGGACTTAGTGACCAGTCCAAACACCATAAAATCACCTAAATCAAGCCATGAACCAAAGGTCCCCAAAATTAAGGGATCTTATTTCCAAAAATGCACATGCTTAAGATATCTTTGCCAAATCTACATGCTTAAGATATCTTTGCCAAATCAAAGCACATTTGCATTAAATTGTTGTGATGGATTCCTCTGGGTTCCCTGAGCTCCCAGCCACCTCCCTCTGGCCGGCCGGCCAACCTAGTGGCTGGAAAAGCCCAAAACTGAGAGCCATCCCCATGGCACCTCACCCAAGTCAAACCTAGAGGCCAGCTCATCCAAATCCAATTGAAGAGCTCCTCTGCCCTCCACCTAAGCACCATAATGCACCCAAACTTATGCCCTGAGAGCCACCCCATGGCCATTTTTATTAAAACTCACCTCCCATGGCCATGAGAGGTGTGCTGAAATTTTCTTAGAGTGGCCTCTCCAAACTTCACACAGAGCTTCCCTAAGATCCCCTCAATGCATTCCAACCATTTTCCCTCACCCACTCCCACTGCCGGAGCTCAATTTTGAGCTTTAAACCCTGCCAGAAACCAGGACAGAATCCAATACACCTCTACACTCCACCAAACTTCAATTTCTTGTGCCCACACCTTCACAAGAGTGAAACAAGCCAAAGCCCCATCAAATCCCTCTTCCACAGAGCCTCTACCATAGCTCTAGACCAACACCTGAAATCGAGCTTGGTTGAATTCATACCTAGGCCTTACACCAAGACAAAGGACTCAATCCCTAGCCTCCTTGAACCCCAACAAACATGCCGAGCACCTCTGATCGAAGCCTCCCTTATCAGAGCAAAGGTATAAAACTTCTCCTTCTCCCGAGCTTATTTTGAGTCTCCATTTACTTAAGCTTGATGTCATGGCATCTTAGCCGTATGGATGTGTTCGTCTCACTTAGACGAGTCCATAGAATCAAACCCGAAGTGATTTGGTTGAGTCTAGGTTGAGATCTTAGGGTTTTAGTGTGGACGAGTACGGGATCATTCTATCGGGGACGATGACGGGGAGCCGTTCGATTGAGCGTGTATCAAATGGAAGGGGGAGATCAAGCCGGACAGCACTTCGGGACATAAACAGTGGCCCGAGTCAGCAAGCTACATGGACGACAGCGTCCAACCAGAGCGCGCCACGCATGCCTTTGGAACCGTCGTAGGTTGAGGTGGCACGCGCGGTTTAAATAGATAAATAGGGCTTTTTCTTATTTATTTAAATACCCCTAACTTGAATAACTTTGTGTAGAAAAATCACAAAAATAAAATAAAAATACCCTCTTGCTCAGTGAATAGTTTTGTGTAGAAAAATCACAAAAATAAAATAAAAATACCCTCTTGCTCAGTGAATAGATGAGAATTTGTGTAGAAAAATCACAAAAATAAAATAAAAATACCCTCTTGCTCAGTGAATAGAGGAAAACGTAGAAAAATCACAAAAAAAAATACCCACTTGCTCAGTGAACAAAGGAGAACAATGTGGAACAAATTTCAAGTCCCGTAGATAAATCAAAAAAATAAAATAAAATAAAAATACCCTCTTGCTTAGTGAACAAAGGAGAACAATGTGAAATAAATTTCGAGTCCATTTGTTGCATATTTTATTTTTAATTAATTAAACACTGTTTTGAATCATTTGATTCTCTATGCATAACGACACATCACCTTGGCTTGGAATTTTGACATGTTATAGAGTCTATCAGGGGAAATTTTCCCTGATTTTTCCAAGGTCTGAGTAGATTCCTATACAGAGACCCATATTTTTCAAGTTATTTCACATTATTTCTTTAAGATAATCATGAAAATTAGCATATTGATTATAAAATCCTAAGAAAATTTTGGAAGGTCCACCACAACTAGAGAAGCTTTTTGAAAATAATTTCATGGGTCAAGTCATTTAAAATGCCCTTAAATTTTCAAACACTAAATCACTAAGATAATTAATTTTAAAAAATTTAAACGTTTAAATGACTTGATTTTTAATCTTTACTCTGATTTACGATCTAGAAAACTCATCATAAAAATTTCAAAATATTTTGAGTTCATTTGACAACTTAAATTGATTTTCAGAGAACTCATCATAAAAATTTCAAATTATTTTGAGTTCATTTGACAACTTAACTTGATTTTTAAAGATAGTCATCAAAGTTTCAAAATATTTTGAGTTCATTTAATAACTTAAATTGATTTTTAAAGATAAATTTATGATCTAGAGAACTCACTATAAAAAGTTCAAAATATTTTGAGTTCATTTGATAACTTAAGTTGATTTTTAAAGATAAATATCCACTCTTAACACTTGAATGATTTTTTAAAAATCAAAATATAACTCAAAAAATTATGAAACTTAGTTTCTTGACACTTAAATGATTTTTAAAAATCAAAATATAACTAAAAAAATTATGAAACTTAGTTTTTTGAGTTCACACTTGAATGATTTTTAAAAATCAAACTATAACTCAAAAAATTATGAAACTTAGTTTTTTGAGTTCTCTGTGAATGATTTTTATTTAAAAATCAAAATATAGCTCAAAAAATTATGAAACTTAGTTTGTTGAGTTCTCTGTGATCAATGATATTTTATAAAAATAAAATGATATTTAAAATAAAAACTTGATTTTTGGCCTATTTTAAATATTTAAATAAATAAAAATTTATAAAAATCACAAAAATAATAAAACTCATGGAAATGTTCTAAATTGCTTCCTATCACTTAGAAATAATTAGAATATTATCCCTCTATAAGTAAAGATATTGAATTTCAAAGCTTAAGAATAATTTTTTTAAAAAAGGCTAAAATGAGTTTTCACTAAAATAATTCCAATAAATAAAAAAAAATCAAACAAATATAAAATTTTCTCCCCTGAGTTCCCTGACCTTAGGGAGATTTTCAAAAATATAAAACTTAATTTTTACTACCTAAAATATTTTATTTTTATTAAATAGCCCAGAACTTAAAATAATTCTAATAAATCACAAAGAATTCAAAAAATTATGAAAGTTTATCCAAAGACTTCTCCGGTCTAGGTCTACCTCCGTTAAAAATTTCAAGAGATTATAATTTACCTTGTTCAAGTTAGGAATTTTCTTTGAAAAATCCTATTTTTGCTTTAAAATAATTATATAAATTAAATTAAATTTTAAAAAATCACATTTTCTCCTCTCAAGTCTTAATTGACCCATGAATTAGGTTGGATAAAAATTTCAAAGTCATTTGAATTGAATTTGACAAATTATGGAGTATTAGAGCTTTAGGGGCAAATGTGTAATTTTGGAAATCTTGCCTTAATTTACATTTAGGCTTAAGTCAAGGAGGGGAATGTGTAACCTCTGATCTTAATCAATTTATTTGATGCTTGAAACACAAAGAGATTAATTGATAGAAACCAATTTCACTTTCTTAATTAAGATTAATAAATTTCTAAATTATTAAAATTTGGAATTGCACTTTCTTAATTAAGATTAATAAATTTCTAATTTATTAAAATTTGGAAGTTTATTAAAATTTATCTTGGACTTAGGGGTATGACTTTTGAAGTCAAAAATTAAAAACTTAAACTCGTCAGAAGCTTGGAGCTAGCACTGCGGGCAGCACCACCATCTTCACATCAAGAGGATCTACAACAACATATCTTTCCTTAGAATTAAACAACAAGCCATAGGAATTCGGTTGTTTAAGATATAATTAACTATAGAGGCTTGCCCTTATAGGAAGCATTTCCAAACCCAGCTTAATATAAATCCTATTTAATTTCTCATATTAAATAGGGGAATTTGTCGGCTTATAATAAAATGGTTTCATAGACCAAACAAATGTCATATATTTCTTAGTTTATTTGATCGAGTACAGTAAACTCTTTCAGACTTTAGGACCGTCTATTCAGTCACCTTTGAATAGGGAGATTTAGAAGGCCATTAAGGACTTTTTAATATTTTTATTGGGGTGGGACCCTCAATATGTGTTTTGGTGGAGTATCTCCGCCCCCGCATTATGCGTTGTGAAGTCGGTCCTGCATTGGGTCCTAAAATTTACTTTCCCCTTCGAGTTTGGTTTGCTATTTTGCAAATTAAATCAAATTGTGTCGTGTTGAGCTTGTTTTTTTAATTAAGTAAATTCTTCTAATTTCAAATTAATTTTACTAAAGCTAAAAATAAAATAAAAATTTGCCCAGTCTACGGATCGACCTTTGTTAATTTTTAGTGTTCTGAATTACAAGGTATTAGCCAAATAACTAACCTCAGAACCTTCTTTTTGAAGCTGATTTAATGGTGTTCCCCACGCTCACCTTTTCTTGTAGTTTGCCAACAAGACACAATGCTTGCGATGTTGCCCCCACCATCAAGTTTGGGGTCGGATTTGACAAACTTGAAGTCGTATTCGGAAAGGCCTCGTTCGTCATAATGAAAGTCATCGCTCTGAAAGTCAAGGAGCCCTCTACTGAATTTGACCTGAACTGTCTTAAGGAATTACCTTCTTACAAGAAGGTAAAAATTGCTACTCCCTCGGCACCTGCCAAGTTTGTTGTTCCCTTTTCTGCTAAGGGAAAAGAGATTATGATCATAGAGGATGAAACTAAGGAATTCACTGTCTTATCGTCAGTATTTGAAATTAGATCAAGTTCAAAGTTTGCATTACTGACCCGATCACTGAGAAAGAACCGTAGCCGTAAAGCTCAGAGGGCAGCTAAGGGCCGAATCTTAAAAAAAGTACCAGATGAAGAGTTTCCTCAAAAGGAAGAATTTGAATTACAAGAGACCTCTCCACTTTTGTGAGGGAGTAGGTTCCACCCATTGATGAATACTAATGGATATGAAAGTATTCGAAAAATTGTTGCTACTTTCCCGACATTTCATGATTGTAGTGAGGAGAGGGAGAAGCCCACTCCTATCACTAAAGTTCACACAGTGTTTCAGAGATTTGCCACTAAGGAAGGATGTTCAATAGTGGAACTGCTTAAGCGAGTGGGATGTACAATAAACCCATGGATGAAGAAAGAAATTTTGACAAATGCCAAGGCTGCCCGATAGTCCCATAAGTCAGCTAAAGCTTTGTCAGCCCGTATTCACATCAGATTCTATCTGGGATGTTGATTTGACACTACCGTTACTACTATATACTTTATTACCTCTACCACTCCAAGGTCTGCAGGACGTCAACTGGTCAAGTCACGATGGGGTCCAAGGATTCAACCGATTGTTACCCATAAGAATGCTCAAAGAGGGAAAATATGGAGAAACTACCTAATATTGTGTTTGGTTCACATCGCAGGGAGCACACTTCTCTCCGACATGTTGAAGCCTCTATTGAGATACCCCGTCTTGAGACAACATCATCAAGAAGGAAAGTGTGGGTACCCAAAGTTGCCAAACAAATACAGTCTAATGAGCCCGTATGACAGAATAGTGGAATGAAGCAAAAGTCTGAAATATCTGCTACAGAATTTGATGAACAAGTGATGGATGTTCAGGAAAATCATCCAGATCTTAAAATAATTCAGGAGGCAATAATTGAAGAAAAAGTCGAGAAGCTCAGGGCTGAGATTTCTGAATTAGCCAGAGAACATGGTGTCCGCATTAATGAAGATGATGAGGATTTTGATTTCAATGATTATTTAGATGAAGAGTTCATGGATATTCATGCCATTGAAAATATAGCTGCTTCATCAGCGCGCGATGCCCAACCTCTCATCAAAGGGAACGTCGCAGATGACTTGCGCAGAGCTATTTTCTTAATAGATGAACAGATCAGCCAAATGGAAAAGTGAATGGATGAGATGGCCGCCATGGCTACAGTTAATGGGCAATCCCATTCACAGCAGGTAGCTTCTTTAGGAGTTAACCAACCTGAAATAATCCATATTACCAATGAAAGAAGAGAAGTTGCTTCCGTTAATGGAGAGGAGCAGCAAAAGAAGATTCCTCACCAAATGTCATGCCTAAGAAGGATATCAAGCAATTGGTCGAATAACAAGTTTGAGAGGTCTTAGCCCAATCTAAGGGTGGTGCATTGATTTCAAGGGGTAGACCTTACTCGGAAGAGTTTGATGTCATACCCTACCCCAAGGGTTTTGTGTCACCGAACTTCAAGATATTCGACAGGACTGGGAATCTCAGGCAACACTTAGCACATTTTCGAGCCTGTTGAGGCAACACGGGACGTTTTTTCCTTTTAATTGGTATGTCAAGTTACCCAACGGATCAGTGAAGATGTTCGTCGAGTTTGAACAGATGTTTGTGAAAAGATTTACTGGAGCACAACACCATGTTACTATTAGAGATCTCGTAGTGGAGAAGCAGAGACCTAACAAGACTCTAGTGGATTATATCTTGACGTGGAGAAACCTTAGCATGAAATGTGAACCTCAGCTACAGGAACAACATGCAATTGAGATTTTACTCAAGAGNATGTTGGAAGGTAAACCTTGATCTTTAGAGGAAGATTATGCAAATGGTTTAGAAAAATTTGTTTAGAAAATATAAAGCAACTTCAAAGAGTTCATATGAAAGTGAAATCCCTCGAGTAAAATGAAGCTGAACTCTTAAATATCAATGCGCTTTTTGGTGTAATGATGGAATTTAATTTTAAAACTCCAAATTTATGTGTGCTCGTGATGGAGCACTCCTAGGATGGTTGGCTTCCTAGGAAGTTACACTAACGGGGCAAAAATGTGAGGCTGCTATCCCAAAGTGTGCAATACCTTGATGTGTGAGATTTCGGGCTGTCACAAGTAGTTTCAGAGCATTACATTAGCATGAAGATAGAAATATCTGCCTGGTCGATGATTCTAGACTATGATCATTGGCAGGAATGTCAGATACTTATGTGTGGGAGATTGTGAAACCCATTAATTAAAATGAATCATGAACTCCTAAATACCGAGCCGCCTTTTGGTGTAACAGTGAAATTTCATTAGAAACTCCAGTGTTAAGCGTACTCCTAATAGAACGCTCCTAGGATGGGTGACTACTTAGGAAGTTATGCAAATAGGGTACAACCGTGAGACCACTAAATTAAACCGGACAATACCTTGATAAGTGAGAGTTTGGTCTGTCACTGTTCATCTGCTAAAAGCCTTGAAAAATATATCAAATATGGGACAATGAGAAGAATCTGAAAGTTAGATCTCACTAAAATGAAGGATAAAGGCATGGAGAGTTCATGTGTTTTTACTTCATCTTATTTAACTTATCAATGGATGTTGTGGTGACCATTAATGATATTGAGCGGTGACTGCAAAGGAACAGAGTTGAGATTGAACTTCCATACAGAGTAATGTAGAATCCTTGATTTAAAAAACCCATCAATGCATGACAATTATAGATAAAAATTATTCTCCAGAAATAATTATAGAATATTGCCAGGCTGATGATGAATCTTAGGATGGGGGTAATTTAAGAGAGAAATTCCAAATGTAAGAGATAGGTTGTCTTGGATAAATAGTAATTCAATATTGTATTTCATTGACAGAGTAGGAATTTTGATGAATCAAGTAAAATGAGAAAAAATCCAAATAAAGAAAACTATTTTTGGACTTCAGAAAAAATAACAAATGTTAGTTTTAAAGAGTAATCTTGGATGAAAGTTGATAGTGCATATCATCAGCCTGGCATTGGGAAATACTATGTGGTCTTACAAGTGACATTGTGGATCCCACATAGGTGACCTATTGAGCTTAATATGGCTTGCCCTGCATTATGTTATACTTTTTTTAACCATTAAACATTTAATCTGGTCTATAGGCTGTTGGGCAAAATGTATTTTATTCAAAGAAGCATTTTGTACATTTTCAGTTTATCCATAATTTTTTGTTATGGGAATTAGCAGAATTAATTAATTATAAATNCCTTCATTATGTTAAACTTTTTTAACCATTAAACATTTAATCTTGTCTATAGGCTGTTGGGCAAAATGTATTTTATTCAAAGTAGCATTTTGTACATTTTCAGTTTATCCATAATTTTTATTATGGGAATTAGCAGAATTAATTAATTATAAAATTTTTTGACTTTTTTAAATCACTGTGCCTGCAATTTTAGATTTTACTGGACAAATTGGGTCAGGATATCCTAATCCAAATTTNAATTATAAAATTTTTTGAACTTTTTAAATCACTGTGCCTGCAATTTTAGATTTTACTGGACAAATTGGGTCAGGATATCCTAATCCAAATTTCTTCAACAGAGATCTTAAAATCATTGAATTTTTTTTGAGATTTGCACAATACAAAATTTCATTAGTTAATCATGTCACTCTTATCTCAATGCTAATGATTGAATGCCCTTGAGATCTATCTTGACCAAATTTTGGTCACCAGAGACATCGTCATTTTATGTTCTAATAATTTTTTTTGGTGAACAGATTTGCTGATTTTTATCCCATCAAAATAGAATTATTCGACAACAGATTTGAATCCTCCAATGACCATGTGTGAAGTTCNATTTTTTTGAGATTTGCACAATACAAAATTTCATAAATTAATCATGTCACACTTATCTCAATGCTAATGATTGAGTGCCCTTGAGATCTATCTTGACCAAATTTTGTTCGCCAGAGACATCGTCATTTTATATACTAATAATTTTTTTTGGCGAACAGATTTGTTGATTTTTATCCCATCAAAATAGAATTATTCGACAACAGANTAGATCTTAAAATCATTGAAATTTTTTTGAGATTTGCACAATACAAAATTTCATTAATTAATCATGTCACACTTATCTCAATGCTAATGATTGAATGCCCTTGAGATCTATCTTGACCAAATTTTGGTCGCCAGAGACATCGTCATTTTATGTACTAATAATTTTTTTTGGCGAACAGATTTGTTGATTTTTATCCCATCAAAATAGAATTATTCGACAACAGATTTGAATCCTCCAATGACCATGTGTGAAGTTCATCATTTCAGATGTATTTTTTGTGTTTATGCTATGGAGATTTCTCACCAGATATTTTCTTCTGATATGGGTTAGTTGGGCTGTTTTACAAATTTAAAGTCTTGGCTGGATAAATGGGCTCTTCTGGTGGTGTATCTGAGATTGTTGAGTCAAGTGAAGAGCTCAACTTAGGGAATTATTCTAATCGGCCAAAGCCAATAAGGGTCAAATTGAGAGCAGATGAAGGAAAATCCCATAATTATTCTGTTGAGGATGATCTTAGCCGTCTTATTGAAGCAATTGATTTTAGAACATCGCCCAGGTTATTGGGCATTTCCTCTCAAATGGTTAATGGAAGGCAGAGGAACGATTCAGCTAAAAAGCTCATTAAATGTGGTGCATCACCAGAGTCAGGGTTTGGAATTTCAGAGTCTGTAACCCTGAAACAGGCTTTGAGAAGATTATGCATATCACAGGCATCAGAGCAGGCTGCATTGAAGAGGTCATCCAAACCAATCGGTTTATCTACTGCCTCTGAAGCTGGCACAATTAAAAGGCTATTTGCTTCAGTCATTATTGAAGGCAGCAAATCTGATCTTTCTGTTGGTGAAGTTAAAAAGAAGTTACTAGAAGTATCAACTGCACCTAAAAACATGGCTATAAATTCAAGTCATAAAACAAGTCAAGTATGTGGTGCATGTAATACAGATTTATCTTCTAAAAAGGCTGTTTCTTCTTCTTCCTATATCCCATCCCTTGCAGCAAATGCAACAAAAACCAGAATCCAAGATGTCATAGCTTCTCCATCAAAAGCCGCTTCCTCAACATCAAATCCAATCAAAACCAGAATACAAGATGTAATAGCTACTCCATCAACAAAAACCAAGGGGCATTCAATGGTGTTCTCAGAGCAAGGAATAAAAAGAAAATCAAATCCAAAAGCTTCTAAATCTGGTTCTGAGACAGAGACGGTATTGAATAAGCCTTGCTCGAGCCCTTTGACCAAATCAACCTTCAGGAACAATTTGTCCTTTACTAGGAAAGGAAGGCAGGAATCTACATCATCATTGGGTAATTCTGACAGAATTCCTAAAGTTGAGGAATCTGTGAAGAGTCCTGGGAAAATTAAGTCAGGTGTCAGAAAGCTAGTTTCTCCGACATCTGAAGCAACAAAGCCTGGTGGCGCAAATCCGGATAACTGCAGCTCTAGTAATACCGCTGGTGCAAGAATGAATAAAACACCAAGATCTCGAGAAAAGGGGGATTGTTCCCAAAGCTCTATAAGTAGCCTAGGTGACTATAGCAGCAGCACTAGCATAAGTGGTGAGAGCAATCAGAGTGGTTCGAGTGGCAATGCTATTAGACCTCACATGTCCAAGGATGTAAAATGGGTAGCCATCCGCCATGTTTTGAATCATCTTGGTGGTTTGGGATTGATGAACTTCAAACTAATAAAGAAGCTTGGATGTGGAGATATTGGAACTGTCTACCTTGCTGAGCTGACTAGTTCTGGATGCTTGTTTGCCCTGAAAGTCATGGATGTTGAGTTTTTGTTGAGCAGAAAGAAAATTCTTCGGGCACAAAGTGAGAGAGAGATTCTGCAGATGCTTGATCACCCATTCCTTCCAACACTCTACGCACATTTTACAACTGACAATCTCTCGTGCTTAGTCATGGAGTTTTGTCCGGGTGGTGATCTGCATGTTCTTCGACAGAAGCAACCTGGCAGGAGGTTTTCAGAACCAGCGGCTAGGTATGAAAATTTAAAACCTTGAGTATCTTAGCGGATTCATTTCCTTTTGAAATTGTTGCCTTAGAAATTGTTTCATTCATTGTCCTTCTTGGTTGCCATTAGTATCTGAGAAGTGTTATTTGTTTCCTTCTGTATTTTTAAAAAACTAGTTTATGAAGACGGGCGATACCTTTTTGTCAAATGGTCGAGGAATTGGTATAAATATATAAAACATATTTCACTAGGAAATCTTATGCGTAATAAGAGCCATGATATATGATCAAACGGTTATTAAAAAGTGGACTTCTGTGTTCTCATATATCACATCGGAGTACTGGATGATTGTAGTAAGGTGCAACATCTGAATGAATGTGATAAGTTAGACTGACATTGCTGTAGTAGCTGATGCCAATGGTTAATGCAAACATGAATTATTGGAGAGGCTGGCAAAATGATTTTAAAAATGTGGATTTAATTACTAAACTGCTTTAAATCTTCTACTGAGAATGATGTGGGAGAAGAAGAGAGTTGCGAGAGGAGTGAAGAGGACTCAAGGGAATGGAATTGGAGCTAGCTCTATGAAGAGGCAGGAAGAAGTGGAGGGCTATAATCTCCCTTGAGCAGATGGGTTGAAACTTTTTGTTTCTTGTGTCTTTGTAGGAATTATATGGTAGAAAATGACATTTGGAGATAGAGAGAGAAAGAGAGGGAGGAGTGAAGTGGCGATAAATGAATGCGTTGATGATCCTATTTGCTTTCACCCCCAAGCTTGTGTATTTGTGATCTATTGTAGAAATAGGTAAGAAATTTAGTGCAAGGGCTTTAACTTGTGGGGTAGTGAGAAGAGTTACTGATATGTCTGCAACCATAATGGTTAGCTCCATTCAGTCATTTACTCGTTTAATTTGAAACTTTGGTGAACACTGTGCTATCACAATCACTCATTAATCTCCACAACAGTAATTGTAAGTTGATGTCTGCATTATCTTGAACTCCTTTCTCATCTGTTTACATACAGGTTTTACGTCGCCGAAGTCCTTCTCGCTCTGGAATATCTTCACATGCTTGGAGTGATATACCGTGATCTCAAACCTGAAAACATCCTCGTTCGAGAGGACGGCCACATAATGCTCTCGGATTTTGATCTTTCACTCAGGTGCACGGTAAGCCCAACCCTTCTCAGGTCAACTTCTCTCGGCAGGGAAGAGGCAGCCAAAAAGTTATCAGGACCCTGTGCTGAGTCCAGCTGCATCAATCCTAATTGTCAAGTTTCCTGCTTTACTCCTCGTCTCCTCACTTCCTCCATGAACAAGAACTGGAAGGCGAGATCGGACTCAACGACCCAAGTTTCTCCTCTCCCGCAGCTCGTCGTAGAGCCCACCGATGCCCGGTCGAACTCCTTTGTCGGCACTCATGAGTACCTAGCCCCAGAAATCATCAAAGGTGATGGACATGGGAGCGCTGTAGACTGGTGGACCTATGGCATCTTTCTATATGAACTGATTTATGGAAGAACACCATTCAAGGGATCTGGGAATGAAGAGACTTTAGCCAATGTGGTGTGTCAGAGCTTGAAGTTTCCTGAGACACCTACAGTCAGCTTTCAAGCCATGGATTTGATCAAAGGGTTGCTGGCAAAGGACCCAGAAAGCAGGCTCGGTTCAGCCAAAGGGGCGGCAGAGATCAAGCGACATCCTTTCTTCGAGGGTCTTAATTGGGCTTTGATTCGTTGTGCCGCGCCGCCGGAGGTTCCGGGCGGATTCGATCCGGGGACTCCTCCGCCGGCGAGCAAGAAGAAGGAAGGCAAGTGCTTGGATTTTGGGAAGAATGGTGAGGACGTGGAAATTGAGCTGTTTTAGTCTGTTTTGTTGCTGGGTTGAAAGTCTTTTCTAAGGCTTTTAAGTTAGAGCTTGTGCTGTAAATTTAAGCCCGTAAGTTGGGACTGAGCTTTCTTTTTTTTTTTTCCTTTACTTGTTTATAACATCATTTAAAATCCCTATGGAATGGTATTTAGAGATGAGTTTTCAATTTCCTAGTCAGGATTAATACTATTTTTGCTTTATAGGTTATCATAATTTATTTTAAGGTGATTGCATGTAAGCTCGGATCAAATTGATTATGAATCGAAATCGGCTTGTGGTTTGTTATGTTCCATTTCGAGTTAGCTTGATAGATTGGAGAGCCTTTGGACTGAACACGAACAATAATATTTTTTAACTAGCAGAATATGAGCGAGCACAGACTCAGCTAGTGTTTGGCTTGTTTA
Organism: Phalaenopsis hybrid cultivar; assembly: GCA_002079205.1. Classification (NCBI taxonomy): domain Eukaryota; kingdom Viridiplantae; phylum Streptophyta; class Magnoliopsida; order Asparagales; family Orchidaceae; genus Phalaenopsis; species Phalaenopsis hybrid cultivar. The sequence goes on from JXCR01133121.1 coordinate 295,645, forward strand.
CACCCTTACCAACAACCTAAGGGAAAAAACAATAAAGGTGTACATGCAAGATAGAGCTTCATAAATAAGTAGGGGCATTTGCATACATATTACCCAATTCTTATGATTTTACATTTGTAACAACTAAATTTTACTTTTTAAATAATGGCACTCAATTCTTTCATTTCAAATACAAATGTCACCATTTTAACTATAAAAAAATAAATTAGATGCATAGATGAGATGATATGAATGTAAATGATGAAGTTTAGATGTTAAATATAAAAATACATAAAAATTTTATAGTACATGTAAATTCCCCAATTAATTAATAGGCATATACAAATAGTGAGGGAATGATCCTATGATCTTTATGATTATATATATATATATATATATATATATATATATATATATATATATATATATATATATATATATA
>JXCR01133121.1:313521-324635 GCA_002079205.1 Phalaenopsis hybrid cultivar
ATATATATATATATATATATATATATATATATATATCATACCGTGGTCTGTTGGTAGAGCAACCTCTCTAAATATCGCAAGTCCACTCAAGTCATGAGTTTGTATCCTCTCATATCTAGGGTATGATACTCAAATATTTAGCACACATAGGAAGCTATTAGACGAGCCCCGATCATTCCTAGGTGTGCTAAATATTTGAGTATCATACCCAAGACATCAGAGAATTCAAATTCATGACTTGAGGGGACTTACGACATTCAGAGAGGTTGCTCTACCAACAGACCACGGTATGTTATATATATATATATATACTGTCTCTCATACACATCTNATTTAAATTCATATTTATTAAATCAAAGGGTATGATGGTGATACACTCTAACTGGTGACTCACGCATGTATGTGTGTCGTAACAATAGAAATCCGGAATTGACTTCCAGATATTGAACCCACATAATAAAATTCAATGAGAAAAAGTTATAACCTACGATTATCGGTCTTAGCCTGAAGAATTAATTTGAATGTGTAAAGACAAGCAACTTCCCCTAGTTTAATTATGCGAAAAGACTTAAGTGAAAGAATGATTATCCCTTGAAATGAATCATGAAAACCTAGGTTTAATGGAATGACAATGGTTGGAGATTAGCAGGAACAAACCTTATTCTTATCCCCTTTATGTGGAATTAAGAAAGTGATGTAATTTTATTAGCAAGTTCCCTACATCCAATAAAATCCCTGAAATAAGCATTTCCCTACACATTAGCACTAAACTTTGAGTAACATCTTCATTCTCAAAGTCTAATGAAATTAGTCAAAGATGTTACACTAAGGATAATTCTTTATCACAAAGTTAACAAATCAAGTTCACAGAACAAGCGGTAGGTTTGCATGTAAACAAAAATGGGAAAGATTAGTTTTTCACCGTAAAACAACGTTACACAAGTCATTAGAATCCCTTACAAGCTAGAATCTCTATTCATTTGATTAGGATAAAATCATGAATATTTAGTCCCTAGACGTTCTTGGAAACACAAAACAAAAACTTTTTTTCATTGAAACAAAAGCAAAATACAATAGTTTGAGTAAAGAAAACAAACTAGTTGTCTCCCTAGAATGCTCCTACTCAAATATGCTCCTATCCTTCTCCAATTACAATCATAAAATCCCTCTCAAGTCTCTCTACACACAAATGTGCTCCTCTCACACCAAATATTTTCCAACGATGTCAATTTCTCTCATCATTGTCTCTCTGAAGAGTTTTGAAGATGAGAATAAAAAAACGAGCTCCTTTCTTTGTGATTTTTTATCTTATATCCTTTATTTCCTCTTCTTGATGTTTGTTGGTTGTGGCTCCCCATCTTCTCCCGAAACGCTTATAACCTACTTCAGCACAGGATTGTTGAAAGAAATGGCGCACAAGCGCCATCACCGATAATAAGGGGTGCACAAGCACCCCATTAACTGGCACACAAGCGCCATGTACTCTCTTTAATGGGTGCCTAAGCACTTTCTGCCTGGCGCAATGCGCCAAGCACCCTGGCTCTATTGCTTGTATAGGTGGGCGCTTACGCGCCCATAGCTTGTCGCATAGGCACCAAGTCCCCTGTACCATGAATAGATGAAGAATGAGCTCTTATGCGCCCATATGCGCCAAGCTCTTTGCTGCTTGTTCAAATAATGAGCACTTAAGCGCCTTATGCGTCAGGCTCTTTGGAAATGTTGCCTTCTAAATGCTTGTCACGAGTTGGTTCTTGTTTACCATTTAGATCATTCGAACTCCTTTCATCCTAGTTTGACATGTTACTTACAAATCACACATAACATATCCGAAAAAGCATAAAAAGGAACAAATAATATAAATATTAATAGAGATCAAAACAAGTAATTCCACATAATTTACACATATCATGTGGATTTAATAGATTTAAGAATCATAAATTTACTCACTTTTGTTAAGGTGCTCCTAACTTGAAATAAAATGAAGAATCCAAAAAAAAAAAAACAAATAAATATTTTTTAATGCATTTATCCATTGCATAATCAATTTATCAAATTGAATTTTTCTAAAAGCGAATCTAACGATTTCTTCTTTATGATATTTTATTATCATGATATTTTAAGATAATATTAATTCATATCTAATCTTCAAGTTGACATTAATAACCCTAATATAATATATCGTTTTAATTAAATCTTAATTAATTAATTAGTCGACGTACTTAACGGGGGTGAAATATAAACGAAGAGCCGACCCTCATCTAAAGTTCATAAAAGCGCATATTTTAACCTTAATAAATTAAAATATATTTTATCTTCTTACCTTATAAAACAGAAAGAAATCTTTTTTTTTTTAATTATTTTCTTAAATGCATAAAAAAACAGAAAACATAACAAATGGAACTTATGGTCTGTTTGAGGCAGTTTATTTGGTGCGATGACATTTTGAAAATGAACCTAGCCTATTTGGGTAAACCGCATTTTGACAGTTTATGCGTCTTCGCACTGCACCCATCTAGGTGTTGTGCCCCAAACAAGCAGCAGTCTAGCTTTTCCAAAAAAAATAAAAATTTACAATAACCACCGCACCTAGCTTATCAGCAGATTATTCAATAAGCTTCAGCTGCCCCAAACAAAATCTTAAACAATAAAATTATTCAAAAGATTACACTAATTATCTAGTTAGTATATAAATTACACCCATTACATTCAAGGTTGAGAGCATAAAATAGCAATTTGCATTCTCCTTTACAAGATCATACTAAACAAATAAGAGGCCCAAAAATACTTTAATAAATGCTGATGAAGGATAAAATCATAAAAATATCATAATATGGGCATATGCATAATTTTTTTATGAAAAAATAATAAAAATATTACTTGCATCGTGGGGATTTAATTAAAACTCATGGCTCAAAGTTAAACATGGCAACTACAATGAGTTCAATTAAAGTTAATTAATTAAGTTTAAAAATGAGCAAATAAGAGCATAGCAACTACGTTAGGGTCGTAAAAGAATAGAGTTGAATTTGAACGAGCTTTAACTTTTTAAAATAAGAAACTGTAAGCTCGAGGTCGAGCTTAATTTTACGAGTTCAAGTTGACTTACAAAAAAAACTGATGTATTATAGGAGAAATTTTTTTTATTCAAACAGTTGCTATGATTATAAATACATAAAAATTGATATTAAATATGAAATAATACAAAATCATTTAATAAATGGAAATTAAATAATTTTTGAGTATAAAAATTTTATATTTTATACTCACTAAACTCATCTCGAAGCCATTTATCAAGTCTAGTCTGAGCCAACTCACTAAACTCTCGAAGCCAAGTATGAGTTGGTTAGATCTTAGCTCATCAACTCACTAAAACTCATCTCGAAGCCATTTATCAAGTCTAGCCGGAGCAAACTCACGAATCGATTTGACTCGATTATACCAATAAACAATATTCATGAATATTTCTTACTATTTAAGATGTGTTCTACCAATAAATATGAAGTAATGCAAGAGACTATTCTTTTTAGCTAACCTTTTATCAAACAATACAGAAATAAAATTCAAAAAGAGAAACTATATGAAAATCAAGGAATACGTGACCTATCAGCTTCAATTATTACATTCTAAAGAGGCGGGCTTATCTGAAGAACTGAGAAGCTGAGCCACATATCTCAACCCTAAACCACCACCATTACGTTGCCGTTGTGCTTCAGCTGCAAGTTGGAGACCGCCCTTTACAGCATTTGACTGACAAATAAATAATTCCACATATAGGAAAGACAAAGTACCACACAATTCTTATGAATTTATATACATGAAATACCCATACTTTCATATTTACATACATAATGTAACGTAAGTAATATATACTATTTGAAATACTTTCGAGTTGTTTGATTAATTGTAAAGTAAACGTAGAATTTTTATATTTTTTGTTTGATTTGAAGTAAATTGAAATCAATGCATTTCAAAATATACAATTTATTATTGACGGGAGATGGGTGGCGTCCAGTGATAGCAACCGGCGATTGACGTATTCAACCGCCAGCAGAGGTCTGTGCGACTAGGTTGGTGATAACATATATAATAATGAACTAGGTAAATTTGAAAATCGAATAAATCGATCGAACTTTAAATTCAGCCAAAATAAACTAAGATGTAAATTTCAAATTCATTCATATTTTGCATTGTATTTATATTTCTTCAGACCTAATACTTAATTTTCTAAAATTCTTGCAAAAAAAAATTACAGTGCACTCCAAATTCTTCCAACCAAACAACCCCTAGAACATTTAATATCACATCAAAAATGCCACAATTACTAAGTCGTTCATGCATGGTGTTATAAATAAAAACATCAAACTTTAGATGGATAGAAGTGTAAATACATAGGAAATGTGAGCAACATATCAAGCATGTAAAATTTCCCTTCATAAAATTCCTCAAGAAAAATACAAAAATGATGTAATCCAAATTACTCAGAATATGTTACACTCATCTTTTTATTTTAAATAATACAAATAAAACCATATAATAAGTAGTCTAAACAAATGCTTATTGCAAAGATGTCCAACCAGAGATGAGTTCTAAGCTAAAGGGAGAGACATGAATTCTCCTGGCAAGTTCATTCTAAGTGGACGCATTGNGTTACACTCATCTTCAGGCCCTCTATTTTTATTTTACATAATACAAATAAAACCATATAATAAGTAGTCTAAACAAATGCTTATTGCAAAAATGTGCAACCAGAGATGAGTTCTAAGCTAAAGGGAGAGACATGAATTCTCCTGGCAAGTTCATTCTAAGTGGACGCATTGTTTTAAGTGGTTTAACTCTCCTGACAAAAATTGGCATCAAGTGTTGACTCCTCATTGAATCCGGTCATAAACAATAAAAAAAAATGCAGCTTTGGTTGATCAGAAAAACACTAAGCCACATAATCTCACCGGCTTGCAACCAAATGAACTTTTTTTTGTTATATCTATAGTCTATTTCCTCATATTTTAACAGGCCAAAGAATTGATTTAAAATAGTAGATTTAACAATCAAAACATAACCCAGTGGCCAGTATTCATGTTTAAGTTGACTTCAATTTCATCAAAATCGAAAACTATTTACTTGTCTACTTCACAAATCTAAGCCACCTGATCCTGGAAACTAAAGTGCATGACAGGTACTTTTATTTTATTTTATTTTTAATTTTTTAGTTGTTTTTGTCAATTTCCTCATCGGATATATAACAAAGCCAAATAAATAATAAATAGAGATTCAAGTTGGAAGCCCCAACCCAAAAGAAAAGGTCTAATAAATAAAATGAAGAATTATCAAATATTATAGTTTAGGACAAACAAGACAAATTCATTTTACATCATTTCACCATGCTGTATAAAGTAACTTGTGAGATGAGATGGGGATGGAATTTGTTGAATGAGTCATTCAAACACACCAGACTGACTTTGAAACATATTTATATCTCTCCTTGGATGTTAAATTCCACAAAAAAAAATCACATTCCAACCAGAAAAGAGCCTAAAAGCTCTTCATCTTTTTATGTTCCTATAGAAATCACAGATAAATTTATACCTGATTTCAGAATCCCCCAACACACTCACAGAGCAAAAGCTTAGCTTGATCTTCCTTCTTCAATGGATTCCAAACTGCATCTGTTTGTCGAAAAAATTGAAGATTTACCTGCGGATAGCCATGGCTGCAACATGGTTGCAAAGGTGGAATGGAGAGGAAGCCAAAGGAAAGCAGGATTTTTGGCAAGAGGATTTGAAAAGAGCTGTACAGGGGAACAGAAGGTGCAGGCAAATGGCAGTGTGAGCTGGAATGAAGGATTTGATTATACTTGCAGGTTTAAGAGAGACAGATCTGGAATTTGTAAGAGTTGGATCATTGCCCTCCATATAGAGGTAAGACAACCATTGATATTTCAACCTTTTTTATTATTATTTTTTTTTAGCATATAAATTTTGCTACTTTTTTAAATCCCTCTGGTGCCCCTTTTTAGTCTAAATTCTGGGAGAAATAAAATTTGAGAGATTTGCACCATCTATCATGCCAAATAATTTTCAGGATTTACTTAAATCCTACTTGTGGTCAACCAGTGCCTTACAGTGTCTCTGTTTGTCTTGACAGCAAGTTCAAGTAAAAGCAAGAGAAAAGAAGAAAACTATAGGCAAAGCAAAAGTGGATGTCGCTGAATTAATCCAATTTGAGAACAATAAAACCATCAAAATTGCAATCAACCGTCACTCTATTGGGCATATTGCTGAGACGATGCTAACGGTAAAATATAAAATCCATAGTTATGTACACAAAACTACACATATCCTTCTTTGTCCAAAATTCTAATCACTCTTATCATTCAAATTCATGTTTCAGGTCAAACTGCAGCTTGTCAAACTAGAATCAAAAGATAAAAATCAAGTAGCCCTTACACGAGCTCTCAGTCCATACCCCTTCTCCTTCAAACCTAAACCATACTCTACCAGAAAATTTCAAAGATTCAATCTTTCCCACAACCAATCCATAAATCTACCAGAAGCAGATGCCACATCTCACGACAATGAATCTAGAGCAGGTTCGCTGACGAAGCAAAAGCGAAGCTCTATGCTACTTTGTTTGAGCACAACAAAGCGAAGCAACAAAGGAATAAGACACCCCAAAGGATGTGCCAAAGATGAGGATGATATTGATGATTATCTCCGCCGCCAATCATGTGTTCAGTTCCTAACAGCATTCAAGAAAACAAAAGTGAGACCAGAGGAAAATTTCAAACCTGGTAAGTGGGAGAGGAAAAAATTAGTTAGCAGAGATGAAAAAATCGAACTTGTGACCGATGTTTTTCTTGCATCCATTGATCAGTGCAGTAAAAAGGCTGCGGGTGGCAGTGCTTGCACTGTTCTTGCAGCAATCATTGCAGACTGGTTGCATAAAAATCCAGAGTCTCTACCATTGCAAAGCCAGTTTGATGAACTGGTACTCAAAGGATCATTGGAATGGAGGAATCTATGTGGTGAAGAGAATCACAAGGCAAAGTTTTCAGACAAGCATTTTGATCTCGACACAGTTTTGGAAGCGAAAGTCAGGTCATTGATGGTAGCCACGGAGAAGTCATATGTGGGTTTCTTTAGTATGGATGAAATGCCTGAAGGTTTTGATTGGTTGCAAGGAGAGATGTGTTTTGACAACATATGGAATAACATACTATGTGTGGATGAGACAGACGAAAGAATATATATTGTAAGTTGGAACGACCATTTCTTCGTTCTAAAGGTAGAAAGGGAAGCCATTTATCTGCTTGACACATTGGGAGGGAGGTTAGCAGAGGGATGCAAACGAGCATACATTTTAAAGTTTGATGCAGAGAGTGCAATTTACAGGCGTGGTGAGGATGGGAAGGAAAGCAGAAATTCTCAGGATTTGGTCAGTGAAGGAATTGGCTGTTGTAAGGAATATATTAAGGGATTCCTCTCAGCAATTCCACTTAGAGAACTCCAAAAGGATATTAAGAGAGGACAGGTGAAACAGGAGCTTCTGCACCGCCTGCTGCAAATAGACTTCCACCGCACCACTCCTTGCAGCAGCAGGAACAGCTGAAACTGATGAAGCAGAAGGATGGGAAAAATATCATAAATTGTTTTGGTATTCATCTTCACTAACCATATCTTTAAAGTTTTGTGGCTTGGCTTTGTTAATTCTTCTTAATTAGTTCCTCCTTAAGTTCAGCAGGTGGTGTAATTCTATTGTAGTTTAATCTTTATTCTAGTATACAGACATAAGATGTTTGTTTATGATATGAAAAAAAAGGTGTAATTTATGTAAAAGGAATTGAGTGAGCTAAAGAAAGCCCAAGGAATTGGGGGATTTTTGTTGTTCTTTTTGGTCAGTGGAAGTTTTTTTGTTACTGGTTTGAATGTAGCTTCTCTAAATATTCAATAAAAAAAATATAAAAAGAATCGAGCAACATTTCAGCTACAAGATCCCATCCCGAGTCCTAACCAATACCTTGAAAGCAAATGGCGGCTTGCTGGGAAGGCAACGACGCGATCGCGGCTCGCTGGGAAGGAAGAAAGAAGATCGCGCGAGGGTTCTGACACAAGAAAGTGCGGCTTCTGCGCAGAGAGGAGCGGGTCGTTGCGAGGCAGGAAGGCAGTGCGGGGGACAACATAGAACGGGGATTAGGTGGCGTGGCCGATAGGATTGATCGCACAGTTTAGAGCAGGATCGATCGTGCGAAGGCTTCGGTGGAAGGGATCGCGACTTGGATAGACGCCGCAGGGAGAGAGGATCGGCTCGGGACGGGCTTTCTACATCTGCGTCCATGGTTTCGGCTAGGAACAGTGCGGAAGAGGAAGGAGTGTGGCGCTGCTCTGGAACGTCGGCGAGGAGAGAGCGGTAGGGAGACGAAGGTGTAAGAAGATGGGATTTCCGAAGGTCTTTGTGCGTTAGGATTTAATCGTTGCCTTCCTCGCTGGTCAAGACCGGCGGATGAAGCGGGATCAAACTCGTGCGGCGCAGAGAGCCGCAGACAAAGGAAGGGCTTCCGCGTCGATTGCGTAATGCCACGTGTCAAACAGAATGGGGGGGGGGGGGCAAGTTTGACCTACTCTTGGGCCCCGAATATCTGGGAGGGCTGATGTATTGTTTCCGGAGTAGATGTAATATTTTTTTTCCAAACACTTAGAATATTGATCTAGAATATGATAAAGTGTACTCTAGTATTTGGATAGAAACGATTTAGATTCAATTTTGGCATTCATGATTGGGAATGTTGGGGTAGAGAATCTCAGAGGAGTGTGAAAGATGTTTCGTTGCTAAATTATAAGCATACGAAACACTCTTCGTTTATTCTATTGAATAGTTTTCATCAGCCATTGTTTGAAAATGTAAATAAACAAAAACTTATGTGTGATACTTGTGAGTTTGGTAAGCATATGAGGAGCTCTTTTGTTATTTATAGTAAAATGGGTTCTTAGGTTTTTGATTTGATGTACTCAAAGATATGAGTATCTTGTTTTACAATTTCTTTGGATGGTTACTAGGGCTGTAAACGAGCCGAGCTTGAGCGAGCTCAGGCTTGGCTCGTGTTCGGCTCGTTCGAATAGCTCGTGTTCGAAATCGGCTCGTGCTCGAAATCGGTTCGTGAACAGTGTGTTCGTGTTCGGCTCGATTTAAATATTTGTGTTCGTGTTCGNGTTGTTAAAGTCATCTTTTAAACAGTTTTAATGAACAGGGGCAGGATAGTCATTTCTCCAAAAAAGCTGCCCCACAGCTCTTTTCACACAGCTGCACCAAACAGACAGTCAGTTTCCCCACAGCTGCTTCCCCGCAGCAGCTTCCTGGGGCAGCGCAGCTGCAGCCGAAAAGCTAAGAAGCTGCAGCTGCGCCAAACAGACCCTTAATCGTTGCCTTCCTCGCTGATCAAGACCGAGGCCGGTGAAGCGAGATCAAACTCGTGCAGCGCAGGGAAGAGACGTAGACAAAGGGAAGGGCTTCCACGTCTATTGCGCATGAGGTGTAACGGTCAGAATTATTTTTAATTTTTTTAAAAAAGAAAAAATAATTTAGTCGGGGCCCACCGAAATACATCAGGACCGTAGATCAGGTGATTTACGGTCCGGATCGGACACCTCACGCAAGCTGCGTGCGGTGTTCGATCCGCATAGAATAATTTTTCGTCGATTGCATGGAGGAAGGAGACTCGCCAAATACTTGGAATTGCCCAATACTCAAGTGGAATATGATAAGTGGACTCTGGTATTTGATAGAAATGATTTAGACCCAATTTTGACATTCATGATGAGAAAGGATCTCAAAAGAGTGTAGAGGATATTTTATTGTTACCTTATAGGCACATAAAACACTCTTCGTTTATTCTATTGAGTTGTTTTCATCGACCATAGTATGAAAATGCAAATGAACAAAAACATATGTGTGATACTTATGAGTTTGGTAAGCATATCAAGAGCTCTTTTGTTATTTATAGTAAAATGGGTTCTTTGATTTTTGATTTGGTGTATTCAGAGATATGAGAATCTTGTTCTACAATTTCTTTGGATGGTTACAAATATTTGGTGATTTCATTAATTATTTTTCATGTATTGTTTGGTTATATCTAATGAGAAATAAAAGTGATGTGATTGTCTGCTTTAAAGACTTTCACATGATGATTTAAACTCAATACTATGCAGTAGTGAAACTATTAAGGTTTGATAATGAGACAGAGTATACCAACAAAGCATTTGGGGAATATTTGTGAGCCCAAGGGATACAACATCAAACTACATGTTCATACACACATACACAAATTAGAGTAGCAGAGAGGGCAAATAAACACATTCTAGAGATAGCTCGAAGCATGATGATCATGATAAGTAATCCAAAGCATTTATGAGAACAAGCAATTTTGACATCGACTCAATTGGTCAACTGAATGCTCTCGAGAGTGTTGGATTGGAAGTCTCCATGTCATATGTTGAAAGGAGATAATAGTGAGATCCTCCCATTGAAGGTTTTTGGTTGTGTATGTTTTATGAAGGACAACATACTGTTGACTTCATATTTGACAAGGTCTAATTCCCTTCTTTAGAAGCCTAATATCTAGCCTTAAGATTTTCCTATTGACTAACTTTGAGGGTTAGTAATGGAAACCACCGACATAAAACTTCTAAACACTTATGGACTCTTCTTGTGAAGTCCCACATTGGTGGTCACAAAGCTCTCATTTGTCGCTTGAGATGGCTAAGACTAACATGTGAAGACTCAAGAAAGAGTTCCTATATGTAGGGTTGTAAATGAGCCGAACTTGAGCGAGCTCAGGCTTGGCTTGTGTTCGACTTATTCGAAATCGGCTCGTGAACATCATGTTCGTGTTCGGCTAATTTTAAATATCTATGTTCGTGTTGGACTCGTGTTCAACTTGAAATTTGCTCGTTAAAATTAAATTGAAAAAAATAAATGCAAAGTGTTGGATTTAAACTTGGACCAAATATATGCAAAAGAAGACACTAGCCGCATTGCCACACGAGGTGTTACAATTTAAATTTAGATATAAATATATATAACATATTATTATATAACTAATATATATATATATATATATATAT
>JXCR01133121.1:324674-343266 GCA_002079205.1 Phalaenopsis hybrid cultivar
AAAGAGATGATCGTGTTCAGCTTGTTTATAATTCGAGTTTTAAAAACTTGTTCGTGTTCGACTTGTTTACTTAACGAACGAGCCAAACACGAGCCACTTAACGAGCTGTTCGCGAACAACGAGCTTTTTTGACAGCCCTACCTATAGGGCCAACTGGTCTTGCACACATACACTTGACTCACCACAAATTCCCTAACACACCCAAAACCGTCAATTCACTCAAAGTGACCCATCTCCCTGCTTGGCCTCCACAACTACTCCTTAACCCTTTTGAAGGCTTATGTGGGTGTTCCTAAGTCCAAAACCCTTGGTTATGATGACTAGGACCAACATGTGAAGGCTTTAAGATGGGTTCTCATTGGCTCATATGATTTTAAGAAGGCTTCCTATGGCTTGCATGCTCGCCACCTAAAACCATTCGATATTATTGTCCAAGATACCCAAAATTTTCCCCAAATTGCCAAAATTCCCAAAAATACCTAATAATTGTCAAAATCCCCAATTTCACTCAAAACTTCACAAATCAAATCCTAGCCATCCAATTTACTCAAACTCACACGAAGTTCACCAAATCCATCAAATTTGGCCAAATTACAAAAATACCCCCAAATTTCCAAAAAATTATTTTGCATCTTTTGGGAAAATACATGGGTGGGCCTATCTTAGCACAAAAAAATAATTTAATACATGGGTGGGCATGTCTGTACACATGACAAACCCTGATTAAAGTCCCGATGCAATACTTTTTCGACAAAAAGAGTCCAACGAGTCTATGTTTACTCAAATTTCATAATGTTTAGTCACTTAAATACTAAAAAAAATTATCCATAACTGAAAGAGTTAACACAAATCATTTGATTGAGTGCTTTAACATTTTAGTTAAAGTTACAAAAGAGTTTTTTTCGGGTACTATAAATTGTGCTATATTTTAGCATGAAGATTAATCATAATGCTAAGAGCTAAATACAATTATCATTAATCATAAATGATTATCACAAGTGGTTGTTATAGCTTAAGTGCAATCATAGGCTCATAGTAGCCTAATTTTTAACTCATGATTGTCGTTGTCTAACTATTATCATTTAATAAATTGTGTCCTTTGAAAATCTCTAGTCTAACAATAGAAGTACAAGTGAGTATTCGTAATTTGGTAATCCTCTTTTTTTCTAAATAAAGAGAAAGATAAAATTTTGTGACATCAATTATACAGTGGATTATTTTGACCAGATCAAACTTCATGATATTTTTTTATTTTTTATATAAAATATTTGTCCCTCGTCATTTTTATCTTTGTATGTATTGAATATTCCTATTAAGACTTTAATTTTCTATTATGTAATCGTCGCAAAAAAGCAATTTTTTTATTTTGAATGCTTATAATTAAACATAGTATCTCAACGAAAGAAATTCAACAAGCCCATGAACATAAGATCAATGGTTGGGGGAAATAACTAACCATTTGATGGAGTTTCTAGAATTTTGAAAAAAATAAAATATAATATAAATGTCGCTCATAAAAATTATAAACAAGCTCTTATTGTTTACTTGAAAAAGTTGAATTTGAATTAAAAGTGAACTTAAAAATAAGCCAGAATTTTAAAATAAAGAAAGCCAAGATATCTGAAAAATTATAGAACTTCGATCGCTAATCAATATTGACAAACATAGTTAATAATCATTATCATCTGACAACCATGACTCAATCTTTATAATCTAATAGTCATCATTCAACTATACTGATCGACCTACTGCCACTCAAGTGTCATCATTATAATGTCAATGTCTTACCACTGCCATCAAATCATAAATCCTCACTATTATCGTTCAAAATTGCAATATATCTAGCCCATCTTTTTTTAATTTTCACGTCCAATTATTATTGCTCAACTTATATTTTCAGATCTTCGTCACTTGACGCTCATCTATTAAGGATTTTCACTCAAGTGTTATCATCCAATGACTTTTCTTTCGCTTTTTGTAGATAATAGCTACATAGAATTGAACAAGTATTCCCAATTTTGTAATCACATATCATTTATCTATATGAAAGAATAAATTTTTGTAATCTCATATACATAATAAATTTATCAAGTGCATTTAATTTTTTTTTTATATAAATTTTACTATGCCTTATATTGAGCACTTTATATATATATCTAAAAACTTTTAATCCACTATTATTGAATTATGATTTATTCTTGAGTCACACCCCAAGTATTACAAAGTAAGACATGAGAGAAAGAGAGACACAGAGAGAAACAAGTAGTAAAACGTCTTTTATATCATCAATTTCTCATAAAATGACATTCTTATTTTTAGGCGAGAGGATGCAATATGTGTTATTATATTTTTGTCTCTATTTTAATGGGGGTTGTAGAGGACATTCTAGATATTTTACATGAATGAGCTTATTGCTCTACTAGCCTGTAGCTCTGTGGGTTGGGATAACATAAATTCAGCTCAGTAAGGCTGACTTTGTTGGCTAGCTTAAGTCGGTGTTGTCGATCGACTGGACTTGATTAGTTTCGGTGGGTAGGATTGACTCGGTCTGTTAGAGTTTGCCGATCAATTAATCAAGTTTGGTTATCGAATCTCAATCTATGGATGGAAAGCTCTTGTAGGTGCAACGAGATTAGGCTATTGAGCAGAAGATGAATCATTGTAACACACTTTCATTAACAAGAGAGTCATTTGGGATTGTTGTGAGGCTCCATTGTATTGTCAGTTCCAGATGAGGAACGTCAGGGCATCCGTTAGATGACATGTAATGCCGGGGAACTAGATCCTTTTCCCCGTGTCAGATATATCGAGAGATAGATTGATGTATTTTTTAGCTTTCCAGTGGTGTTTAGTCCTATTAATTTGGATTCATAACATTTTTTGTTATTCTTCTAGCTAAGTTAGCCTTCATTCTTGATTCTGAAATTGAGTAAGTAGGTTATATTCTTTTTTTCGGATCGTTAGATTTCTTTGAGATTCGTAGAGACACATTCTTGATGCACTACAATAATAGATATAAAGATGCTAAGCGATTATATTATCTTAATTGAAAATATCACTTCTAATTGAGAAGCGCACAGGCAACTTCCAATTATGCAGTGTGAGAAGGAGATCGGAGATCCCAATGCCTCCTTTCTCTTTCTCCATCCCCCTCCCTTGTCTTATCTTGTGGCTTTTGCTTCCGGTTTTTCCTCACCGCCTGGCTTGACCTCTCTGCTTCTCTACTTCGCTTTGAAACTGAGAAGAAGCCGAGGGGTGGGATATCTGGTGCGGAAGGATGGCTTGCTTTCTTTGCCGCGAAGTGAGCTGCAAGGAGAGCATGAAGAAGGATCACATCCCACAGCCCTCGGGTACTGGAAATTTTCTTCAACTCATTCATTAATATCGAGATGCTATTGGAATCGATTCCCTATTGGATTGTTTCGGATTGAGCTTTTGATTGAATGGGGTAGTTTTTGGCTGTGTTTGTTTTCATTTGGAAATGGGTTCCTGCTACTTCGTTAGGTTATCCATGCTTCGATTTGGAAAGGTTGCGTTGGAATTTTGTTGACGTTTGTGATTTGGCCGTGTTCCATGTCCTTCTGTTGATGATCAATTTTCTTCTGCTAGATTATTGCAGCTTTAATTACTTTATCCTTCGTGAACTCGGTTAAGGTTCCGATCATTAGCCGCTTGTTTGGGATATTGGTTTAACGGCAAAACTATTAACCTAAGAGATATTGCTTTCTTTATTCAACTTTAAAGGGTTTAACAATCTACCGCACTAAGTAATTGAGGTCCTCATTAGTATCATTAACTAAGAATCAATTACAATGCAGATAGGATTGTTGAGACGGTCCCTTTAAGTTTAAGAGAAGACTTCTCTGATTTAGCACTTCATCTCAAGTAGGGTTCAATAGGACTCTCCCATGTCATGGCATTTTGCCATGTACGACACTCAATTCTCATCTTTCTGCTAGTGTAATGCTTTGATAGTTTGATCTGTTCTACTTAAGAGGTTTCATAATGTCTCCTTTTAAATCATGCAAATAAAATGCCTCACATTGTAAACTTACTTGTCTTTTCTGTCAGCATTTAACCACAAATAAGTAGGTTTACCTAAAAATTGGTACTTGCCTAAAAATTTGGGTAAAAAAAAACTTGTGCCTATTATTTGATAATTTTGAAATTCAAGATGACGCTACAATATAAGAATTTTGTGTGGATTGTGTTTCACTANCCTGAGTTCTCTGACCTTAGAGAGATTTTTCAAAAATATAAAACTTAATTTTCACCACCTAAACTATGAGTTCTCTGACCTTAGGGAGATTTTTCAAAAATATAAAACTTAATTTTCACCACCTAAAATTTTTATTAAATAGCCCAGAACTTAAAATAATTCTAATAAATCACAGGGAATTCAAAAACTTATGAAATTTTATCCAAAGACTTCTCTAGTCTAGGTATACCTCCATTAAAAGTTTCAAAGGATTATAATTTATCTTGGTTAATTTACGAGTTTTCTTCTAAAAATCCTATTTTTGCATTAAAATAACTATATAAATTAAATTAAATTTTGAAAAATCATATTTTCTCCTCCGATGTCTTAATTAGCCCATGAATGAGGTAGGATAAAAATTTCAAAGTCATTTGAATTGAATTTGATAAATTATGGGGTATTAGAGCCTTAGGGGCAAATGTGTAATTTTGGAAATCTTGCCTTAATTAACATTTAGGCTTAATTCACAAGGAGGGAAAATGGGTAACCTCTAATCTTAATCAATTTATTTGATGTTTGAAACCCAAAGGGGTTGAGGGAAAATGGGTAACCTCTGATCTTAATCAATTTATTTGATGCTTGAAATACAAAGGGGGTAAGGGAAAAGAGGGTAACCTCTATTCTTTATAATTTATTTGATGCTTGAAACACAAAGGGGTGAACTGGTAGAAACCAATCTCACTTTCTTAATTAAGATTAATAAATAAATTTTTTTGATGCTTGAAACACAAAGGGGTTAATTGGTAGAAACCAATTGCACTTTCTTAATTAAGATTAATAATTAGACAAGGGGTTAATTGGTAGAAACCAATCTCACTTTCTTAATTAAGATTAATAAATTTCTAAACTATTAAAATTTGGAAGTTTATTAAAATTAAATGATCCTGGGCTTAGGGGTATAACTTTTGAAGCATTAAAATTTGGAAGTTTATTAAAATTAAATGATCCTGGACTTAGGGGTATAACTTTTGAAGCGAGGGGGTTAATTGGTAGAAACCAATCTCACTTTCTTAATTAAGATTAATAAATTTCTAAATTAGAGTTAATTGGTAGAAACCAATTGCACTTTCTTAATTAAGATTAATAAATTTCTAAATTATTAATTGGAAGTTTATTAAAATTAAATGATCTTGGACTTAGGGGTATGACTTTTGAAGTAAAAATTAATCAATTTAATGCCCCTAGCTTGATTTTCAAATAAAATTCAAATCATGGATCATGACCACTTAAAGCTTAACCCTTTTCAAAACTAATTAAGACACTCACCTAGGTCTTAAAGGCTTAGTGGTGACTTAGGCTAAATCAAAATTGACTAAATGAGGATTAAGGAAATAAACATAATTATATCAAACATCCTTGAAACACCATTAAGCCCAATTAGGTTTAAAAATCATAATCAAACATACTTGAAATTGACTAAATGAGGATTAGAGAAATACATATAAATAATCAACATCCTTGAAACACCACTAAGTCTAATTAGGATTAAGAATTTGTCTAAGTGTTCGAATTACACTAACTTGCCCTTTTAAGGGTCTTCACCCACATAATTTTTAAATTAAATGATAAATGATAACAATTACACTAACTTGCCCCTTTAAGGGTCTTCACCCACATAATTCTTAAATTAAATGACAAATTCTCTTTAAGAGTCTTCACCCACATAATTTTCAAATTAAATGATAAGTGATAATTACCCTATTAAGGGATAATTGAGACATCATAGTTCACTGAGTAATAAGGGTATTCACAGGATGAACCATTAAGTAACATAATAAGTTTAAATAGAATTGAGGATTTTCACTAGTTGGTGAGGGAGAGGCATGAACCTGTTTCTCCCTCCTAACTTGTTGGATACCTCAGAGGCCTATGAAACTTAATATTCTTTGCTCAATGGAATCATCCTTAATTAAACTTTTAAGGAACCGCCAAGATATGACATAAGGTTAGGAAAATTACCAAAATTTTACCTTTCCTGCTCTTCATAAACTGCCTTGACTTGCATTTTAAGTTTCAGGTGGTGGAACGAGAAGACTCGCCAGGTACACTTTTACAGTTTTCAGCGTTGTCTTTCTTGTACTTTCATACTGTACTTTTATACCTGCAAATTTACATGCTAAACAATGATGTCACCCTGCATGAAAACTAAAACTATCAGGATAGCCACATAACCAAAACACCGAAACCAAAATTAAAATCAACCAAGATAAAACTCACCGGCACAACATTCAAAATATAAAACAACTCAAAATTTAATCACAAACATTACACAAAACCACTACTTCAACTAAATTAAGATGTCTCAATTGGATGACCGGGAATTCCTCGGAGGAGGTAACCTACAGTTGCTAACGAGGCTTCCCACAGTTTAAATGAAATTATGGAACTCATTAAGTTGGGTTTGGTAAGTTCATTTGGACTAAGTGAATCCAATAGAAAATAGTGGTCCCGGAACGAGGGAACGGTAGGATCCTAACCGGTGTCGCTCTAATCAATTTTAATATGCCCTCACAAAATTTAAAGAACTGTAGGATCCTAACCTGTGTCGCTCTAATCAACTTTAACATGCCCCCATAAAATTTAAAGAACTAGATCCTAACCGGTGTCACTCTAATCAACTTTAATATGCCCTCATAAAATTTAAAGAACTTCACCAAACCGGTGTCGCTCTAATCAACTTTAATATGCCCTCATAAAATTTAAAGAACTTCAAACATACTAATTGGTGTCGCTCTAATCAACTTTAATATGCCCTCATAAAATTTAAAGAACTTCAACCATAGGGACTGGTGTCACTCTAATCAACTTTAATATGCCCTCATAAAATTTAAAGAACTTCAACCATAGGGCCCACTGTTGCTCTAATCAACTTTAATATGCCCTCTATAAAATTTAAAGAACTTCAACCATAGGGCCACCTAATTTGACATTATAACTTGACACACTAGACAACTTAAACTCGTCGCGGCAAGAGCTTGGAGTTAGCATGGTGGGCAGCACGGCCATCTTCAACAGCAAAACCTATCTTCACCAGCTAAACCAAACTTCTTTCCTTAGACATAAACAACAAAGCCATAGGACTTTGAGGTTGCTTGCTTATGCAACGTAAATCCTCACATCATCTTTAGGCCTTTGCATAGCCCACCTCGAGGTTGCTTTCTTATGCAACGTAAATCCTCACCTTATCTTTAGGCCTTTGCATAGCCCTCCCTAACTCGTCTTAGGATTCCGAGGTTATCGTTTGTCACGACCTAAATCCTCACATCTACCAGGCCATTTGTGTTATTGTTTCACACAAATATAAGCCCTAAATAAATAAAATTGGCAGGATGAAACACTTAAATATTTCTCCTCAAAATTGAAGCCAAACATTAGGATAGCTTGGGAAGTCACAAATGTTCTCCTCTGGATCCATGATATCCCCTAGTTCTTCTTCCTTTGGATTCTACAATAAAATGTTCCAAATTTGNGATTGAATGATCAAAACATCTTAAAATTTTTTTAAATCTTGATTCCACAAGTTTTAATGATGCTAAAGAGAATGAAATATTTTGATCACTTTAAGTCATAAAATTTAAATTGAACTTGGAGGAGGATGGTGATTCTACTTTGGGATTTTCTTAGCTAACACGATAGCTAGTGTTCCCTCAACTTGAGATTTAGTGTATTGCAGCTTAAACAATATTGATGACTGAGAATTGAAATCTCTCGTTAAACCTCAGTGGAATGTTTAGATTTTTGTAGTTTGCAACGATCCTGGATGTGAGAATTATCATTGAAGTTTGAACATTGGGATAGCTTTTTTTTTCCATGATCATTTGGTTAATTGTAGATAGAAAAGAACCATCATATTTGAAAATTTTGATGTTATTTGTAGAGCTTAATTTTGATATCGATCTAATTGCATCAAATCAAATGATGGAATCTTGCAAACTCTTTTTTTTTAAATTATTTTCTAAATTCAAGCAAACAAATGAGCCCTTAGGTGAATTGCTTTGATTGAGAACTAACAATGGATGACTTTTTATGCATAATGTTTCTGTTGAACACAGTGTTGATGTCTATGGGAACTTTTTTGTTTTCCTTTCTTTTATTAATGAATGCCTTTACTAAATGTATGCTAGCTTGTTTTAGTAAAACTTCTGATCTTCATTTATTGGTAATTTGTTTAGCAAAGAAGTCAGTGAAGGAAAGCCAACTTGATGGCAAAAAAATCAATGGTCCTTCGAAAGATATATCGGTGCAGAGTAATGGGTCTAAAAATATTTTTTCTCAGATATTTACCTTCCCAGAGCTGCTAGCTGCAACCAGGAATTTTAGTGCTGATTTCTTTCTAGGAGAGGGAGGGTTTGGAAAAGTTTTTAAGGGTTGCCTGGAGAGTTCTAATCAGGTCAGTTTATAATCCTGTATCTCGGAGTTCTTTTTTTTTTTTTATGTTCGCTAGAAAGGTCTAGATTTATTATTTATTGACAGGAAGATAAAACTTATAATGAGCTACTTCGTCAGCATTTTTTTTCTTTCTTGGATAATTTAGATGCTGTGCTTTTTCTCGAACAGCCATATGTATTTAAATGAATTTCCATTTTATCAAAGTTAGCAGGTTATCCATTTTTAACTTGTTTCAGACATGAAATTGGATTGTAGTGCTGCATACTTATAACTTACAATACAATCGTTGCTTTAAATTTTAGATCAATTGAGGCAAACTCAAAGAGTAATATGTCACACAAAATTTGAGATCAATTGAATAATTACTTTATCGATTGTTGTCGAAGTTATTCTAGTATGTTTGCATATTACTATATATTTATTATAGTTAAATATGATTTTCCTTTAGACTATCATTTTATCATCATGAGTTTTGTTAATTTTTATTAGGCAAAAGATTAGGTTTGTCTTAAGGTATTACTTACTAAAAACCCTAAGTGAGGCCTTAGTTGAATCTTTAAATATTAAGGCACACTATGAACGATATGTTAGTAATAATGCAATCGAGTTGAACCCTGTAGAGAAATTGTTATTTTCTTCTTTTTAACCTGTCAAACATATAATGACCTAGAAGTCTTGCATGATCCAATTTGGTTCTATTGAAGATAGACAGAAAGCTATAGACATGAATATCCCTTTGAAAATGAATTATGTGAAGATTTACGGTTACAATTAGACTATTTAGAGATATATTGAATACAAAAGAAGATTTACTTTTGCAAATTGAGCTGCACTTGACTGATGAATTTGAATCTGCACCTGGTTAAAATTTTTTTCATAGATATGTGCCTACACTTAAACAAGTTACAACTTGAATTTGAAGTTAAGATTAAAGACGAGAGTGTCAAATCTATATCCAAAATTTGAGCCTAAAATCAATTTTGAATTTGAGATTGATTTTGAATCTAAATCTCAAATAGACATCGAATTTGAAATTTACATTGAATCAACTATAGTATTCAAACATAAAAAAATACTTAAAAGCTGAATCTAATACTGAATATGATTAGTGTTCGTGGAAGCTGAATCCATTTTTATGGTGAGATAGCTTCCTATGGAAATTACTAAATATGAATATGAGCTTGAATACAAAAGTAAACAAATTATGCTTATTAAAGATGGCAAATCTAACGAAAAAGTTTATTTAACTATTAAAGAAAGTTTTAATTAAAGTATCCCTATCAATAAAATTAAAATTAGTTTTATGTTTAGTTAGATCTCAGTTCCTAGGTTTGCAATCTTATATACTAAAACTTAAGAAGAAAGTGAAATTTTATCAATATTTAGATGAATTGATTGATAATGAAAGCCATAAAGAAACCTAAATTTTAAAGTTGGGTCAAAATCTAAGAGTTTAAAAATTAAATTTATTAATATTTAAACATTCTTGGTTGACTTTTTTTAAAGGGTCTTTTGACCATTAAGGAATGACAAAATATTGTGGGTTGCCTACTTTTTTTTATTCATGTTATCATCTAATCATGTGGGAAATGGTTATAAATAATTTGTAGTATCACTTGTGACACACACTAGCATCTTCACATTTACATTATTTGCTTTCTATCATCTAATTACATGATTTGTATGAACTATCTTATTTGCATTAAGAGATTCATATGAAACAAACAATTAATTATGTAAATTGTAACTTTAAATGATTTGTATGAACCGTCATATTAGCATGAAGAGATTCATATGAAACAAACAATTAATTATGTAAATAGGGGATTGAATTCTAACTAGGTGATAAGGTAATGTTGCTTATGAATTCTATAAGGCTGCGGTTACGTTGGTGCCTAAGAGCAATTTTGTCCTTTATTAGCATAAGGGCAATTTAGTTATTTGTTATTATTATTATTATTGTTTAGTATAAATAGTGTTAACATATTTAGTGTTAGGATTATGCATGATATTGTGGTTTTGAGCCTAGGGTTAAGGTTTAAGAGAGATTTCCTACCTTTCAAATTGAAAGATTTGGGATAGATCACTTGCCTCTCAAATTGCAGGTGTTTATCCTTATGCAACTTGTCGTTTTTTTGTTATTGAAGAAGAAATTTGTTTTTTTTCCTAATTTCATGTGTGGAAATATGTACCAGATCATATCAAATTGGTATCGTAGTGTGGATATGGGAATTTGGAAAGCAGAAGAAGAGGATCAAGACTCTTTTGGGAAGAGAAAGATAGTGGCATAAAGGTCTTCGTCCATCTATTCCTTTGTGATTGTTTATTGTGTACATACAAGAGATATTGTGTACATATAAAAGATCGCATAACATGTTGTGATAAGAGCTGGGAAGCTAATTGGATTGCGCACACACAAAAAGGGGATCATGTAATAGTCACGATACAAAGTGATAAGAGCAAGTTGAGAAGCGACGATAGATCGTATTCAAAGTGTGACATCCGATGCATTCGCGATTTGAGCTTGTTGGGGAGCCGATGGGGTCACAACATATAGAGGTTCTATGCCACTCTTAACCAATATTCACAATCATGATCTTGATGTGTAGAGTTCCGCATTGCTGGTGATCGAAACTCACGATCGAACTTGCGACCTACTTGAATCCCGATTGCGAGAGGTCAACAACATGACTTTCCAAGCTGAACCCGCGTATAGGATTGTGGCTTCTAGAGTTCCTCGTAGTTTCCAATAGTTTTGCACAAAACAACGCACAAGAATTGAGGGATCGCAATGCCCAGAGTTCCGCGCATGCTAAATTTGTGTACAAAAATTCTGAAACTTGTGATTCCAGTGTAAAGGATTTCTGAAACCATACAATGAGTGATGGCAGCAAGGAAAGCTGATGCTTTGGAGGAGAGATTAGAAGAAGAAGTAGAGCTACTTAAGTTTGGGGTAGAGGAAAAGTTTTTTGCTATTAACAACCGAATCGAGAATATGGAGGAGATAGTAAGGAAGGTTATTGAGATGCAATCTAAGATTTTGCCAATGACTCAATTTGTAAACCCTAACCAAAGGTTAACTGAAAAGCTGTAGCCAGATCGAAAGGAAAGAAATTGAACATGTTAGAACATGAAAGGAATCCTCCCAGGACCATGATGAGGGATGGATTAGAGATTTCTGATGGGTGGTTTGGGCCAAAATATGGATGAGGGTTTATGCAAGAGGTTTGGAGGATCATGAAGAAATCGGAGAAGTTGGGGTAGGGTATGACTATGATCAATGGGGGAAAAGTTGAAGGGAGAAGATATTGGGTTGGAGATGCTAGGGTTAGGAAGTTGAAGTTGTTGATCTTCGATGGGGAAGACGTACATACATGGGTGTATCAGGTGGAGCAATATTTCACGATGAATGGGCTAAATGGGGAGTAGAAGATCATGGTGGCAAGTTATATGTGGAGGGGAAAACTTCAGCATGATTTTAGTGGAGGGGGTTAGATACCTGATTTGTTCGTGAGAGGAATTTAAGGATTGTTTGTTGGAATATTTTTGTCATTCGAGAAGGAGAGATTCGAGTTATTATCGATACAGTTGAGAGGGATTTTTGAACTAGGATTGGAGGGTAATTTCATGAAGGGCCTAAAGCCTGACATATGAGAAACACTTTGACTATTGAGATCGCGGGAATTGAGGGAGATGATGGAACTTGCCCTGATGGTCGAAGGCAAGGACTAGGTGAAGAAGCCAACAAAAGCAGCACCACAAGAGTACTTGACGAGCATGATACCGAGGACCCAGAATGTATCATTTCAGAAGGAGATGCTGAAGGAGAGGAATATGGGGGCCTATTCTGGGGGCAACTTCAAATGTCTCACGTAGGCAGAGGTACAAGACAAGAGAGCAAAGAGATTATTTTTTTTGATATGATGAGAAGTATGCCCTAGGCCACTGGTGCAAGGATCGTACTCTCTAGGTTCTTTTAGTTTGTGAGTGGGAGGAGACTGATAGTAAGGAGTCGTAGGAAGAAGTAATGGAAGGAGAGGAGCACTACACTTGGATGTAGTAGAGATGTCCCTTAACTCAGTGGTGAGATTTACTCCAAATCACACCATGAAGGCGGGGACAGATCGGGGAGCAGCTGGTAGTGATGTTGGTGGATAATGGGACCACTTATACTTTCCATCTCAAATCGGGTCGTAGATCAGCTAGGGTTGATGCTGGTAGATACGGGAAGCTTTGGGGTCATTGTGAGGATAGGGAAGGTGAAGAAAAATTTGGAAATTTGTTGGGGATTAGTATTGATACTATAGGGCCTATAGGTGGTGCAGGACTTCCTTTCCTTAAACTTAGGAAGCATTAATGTGATTTTGGGGATGAAGTGACTATAGACGGTTAGGGAGATGAAGGTGGATTGGAAATTCCTTACTATGGAGATTAGCGTGGAGGGGAGGAAGGTGGTGCTTCGCGATGAAGTCAACTTTTGCAAGACCTTAGTATAAGACTGTAAGTTGATCCAAAGAAGGTGGCGGTTATGTTGGGGGGCCACTACTTAAGACCTAAAAGGGGTTGAGAAAGTTTATGAGACTTATAGATACTATCGGAAGTTCGTGATGGGTTGTAATTTGATTATGTGGTTGTAGACGAAGAAAATTGAAGAATAATAAGTTTCAATGGGGGAGAAGTTAAATAAGGTCATTATGAGTGTAGCATTGCTGACGCCGAGAGCCATACTTAGGCCAATTTATGAGCAGGAGCTACATGGCTTGATTCAGCAGTAGTTTTTTTTTCTTCCACGTTGATGGCAATGTGTCTTTTTGTGATGGGAGTATCGCCGGTGCCTAAGGAAAATTTTTGTCTTTTAATAGCCTAAGGGAAATTTAGTCGTTTATTATTATCTTTGTTTCGTATAAATATGACTAAAATGTTTAGAGTTAGAGGTTTGTATGAGATTGTTGTCTTGAGTGTTAGGATTAGGGTTTTGGAGAGATTTTCTACCTCTCGAATTGTAGGATTTGGAAGAGGTTGTCTACCTCCCAAATTGTAGGTGTTTATCTTTATGAATTTGTGTTTATTGCTTTGATTTGGTGTTCGTGAAATAAAATATGTGTTTGCTCTGATTTCTGTAAGAAATGTATTCCGGATCATATCAGCTTTTTTACTGGACCTTTAGGAAATTAGTTTCAAGAAAGGCAATGCTATATAAAATTTCGTAACATGTTAGGGCAATAAACTGTGGATTGGAAATTTGGAGAAATATTGGTATTAGTGATGTCTTTATCCGATCTGATTTGATTTTACCTTATGAACCTTAGTACCATAGATTCTTCTCTATTCCTTCCCCTCATTTTAAATTTACATTCAACACCTTTACCATACGTATCTACTCATCTTATCCAGAAGCTAACTTATATCCAAAAATTGTATTCACTTCTGAAAGTTGATTTCGTAGTTTTCTTGTGCCATGAAATGACAAATTTATTTATGATTATTCATGGTTACCTTGCAGAAAGCATCTCAATTTTGGCCAGACCTAACAACTACTAAATACTTGATTTGTTTTAGCTGAATTTTTCAAGCCAAACAGATTGAGACAAATCTGAAAGTTTTTTGTTCATTAATGCAAATCATGTTTATAGATTTTATACTTTATTTCTTAGCTCATTTCATGTGTAAAAACATGACTGTATTTTTTTAGTAGTTCATAGATGTGAACTAACTACTTCCAAGGTAGACTCTCTGTACCAACATGACTTGCGGTTATTTTCTTTTGGGAGGGGAGATTCCTCGTACCATCATGGAACATGGTTTTTTTCTCTGGAGTGATTTCTATCATTTTTGTTTTAAATTATTTACTTACTGGTCTTGTGTGTGCTTAGAATTTTATTAGATGTGTTGAATTTTCATTTTGAAGCACATAATTATTTTTCTTTCAAAAAATTTATATATTTTTTTCTTTGGAATATTAAATTTAAGCCATTGGTAAATATTTTTTTAGGATGAACAAAGTCTCGCTGTTATCCTTACATTAAATATGATGATTTTTTGTCAAAAAGTTACATTAAAGTGATGATTTTTTGTCAACAGTATAAGTTGGTAACTTGTGGACTATAGTTTCTATTGTGTTTTCATCTTAGTTATCATTCTAGGTTGTATAAGAAACCTTAACTATATACCAAATCAATGGATAGCAGCATGAGTACAAATTATGGCCCAACAAATAATTACAGGAAGCTCCAAATCACGGAAAGGATTGTTCTCTACATAACCGAATTTTACTTAAATTGTGTTTAAAGTTTTTTTTTTTATTTCAATAAGATTACTACTAATCAACTTTTCTGACACTGCTCAAAATGATTTTTGTGCTCTTAAAAAAGTTTGGTATCCAACGGTAAGGTGCTATGCTTGCCTCAGCACTTTATCTATATTATGTTAAATTACATATTCTTTTGATATATTCGCTGGCGAAAATTCCTGCAACAAAATGCTTTAATTTTTTGGAAAATTAAGACGTAACATCCTATTGCTTTGTATCCCTGTCCTATTAAACCTGCTTCTGAGTCTTATGCTACTGTGAACTTTCGGCCTCCAGATTGTGGCTATAAAGCAACTTGATCGGAACGGTTTGCAAGGAAATCGAGAGTTCTTAGTTGAAGTATTGATGCTAAGTTTATTGCACCACCCCAATCTTGTTAACTTAATTGGTTATTGTGCTGATGGTGACCAAAGACTAATGGTTTACGAATACATGCCGCTGGGATCATTGGATGTCCATCTTCATGGTATGCCGTTTTTAAATCCCTGGTTAATTATGTTTGATTTTTTTTCACATTTGCTATATGTAATAATATGTCATTGCTATATGTTACTGTCTGGTTTGATGACTTCTCTATATAATTAATTTGTCAGTGGCATAATAGATGCTACTTCGTGACAGTTAAAATAAATTTTAGTAAAAATAGATGTCATAATTCATGTTGATATTCTGTATAACATAGAAAAAAGCGCAATATTTTTCATTAATAACTTGGTGTTTTAACTGAGTAAAGTGTCAAAACAGATATTTGATAAATGAGTAAAGTGTCAAAATAGTCCCTTTAATATTTACATGGGGTCATTTCCATATTAAAAGAGTGTAAACTAAATTGACACTTTTATATGCTTGAAGACTAAATGACCTCGGACAAAGAGTATTGTGGACAATTTTACACTTATCTCTTTGATAAATATATGAGTATGGCGGTATAGAGTGATTGGTTCTTTCACTACACTTAAACTTTTGGGTTGAAATTGAGTTTGGCTATTGGTTTTTCAGGTTCAACTTTAGCCTCTTTTTGATGAGCACTTTCTAATGCACTATAATTTAAATAACACAGTTAACACTGACATTGATGTATTGCTACAGATCTTACTCCAGAAACAAAGCGATTGGATTGGAACACAAGAATGAAAATCGCTGCTGGTGCGGCGAAGGGGCTAGAATATTTGCACGATAAAGCGAATCCACCAGTTATATACCGTGATTTGAAATGCTCGAACATTTTACTTGATGAGGAGTATCATCCTAAGTTGTCTGATTTTGGTTTGGCAAAGCTTGGTCCCGTCGGTGATAACTCTCATGTATCTACTAGAGTCATGGGTACATACGGATATTGCGCACCTGAGTATGCGATGACGGGGCAGCTAACCTTAAAATCAGATATTTATAGTTTTGGAGTTGTACTATTGGAGATAATCACGGGAAGGAAGGCTATTGATTATTCCAGTAAAGCAGGGGCGCAGAATCTTGTTGCATGGGTAAGTGGCTTTGCTGCTCTCTCTTAAATTTATTAAATTTTAGTTTTTTCTTTTGTTATACGAGAGGAATTCTTTTTTCCAGAATTTGTTCAAGTTAGGCCTTTTTGATGTTTATGTTTTAGAGAACATAACTATAGAAAGATCTTAACCTTCTGTATACTTCTGTCTGAATTCACAGCTGATCCTTTTTCTTTTTGTTCATATTTTATCGGATTGGCTTGCTTAATCATATTATGCATTGTTAATTTTTTTAAGTCGATGTTAACCAATTGATTGTAGGGGACGACAACAAGGCGAATTGACAAAACTGAAAATCAAAGATTTGATTTTTTTCCTTGTAAATAAATAATAATTTAAACCAATCAGGTAACTTTGGGGCTATTCAATTTCAAGTATTAATTACACACACACACAAACACACATTCCTCATAATAAGTTGAATTTTACAAAATGAAAGTGTTTCCATTCGAGCCCAAGTAAGCCTAGATCAAGCATTTGAAGCATGGTTTGAAAATTTAGGACATTAATTGAAGGCCAAAAGGTCTAAAAATCTTGTATATTTACAATTAAATTGAGTATCTTAACAAAATTAATTCAACAAACCTAGGATCACTAAATTTTGAGACTAAAAGATCGGTTTATGCTCAAAAGAGTTAAGATGAGCTGTTCAATAGATAGTTTCTAGATTTTAGTTAGATTTACCAAAATATCATTCAAAAAAGTGATAAATAGATACTTTTCCAAATGAGGAGAGACTTGAGAGCTTTATCTTAAAACTTTGAAGCTCTTTCTGACAACAAAGACAACCCGCTCCCAACCATCATTGACCACCATCTTGTCCGCTGTTATCTTTCTATCATTGTTACCCGATTGTCATTGTTCAAACACCTTCACCCGACTATTATCATTCGGCCAACATCACTCAATTGCAATCATTCACCCACTTTCACCATCATCATCCAACATTTATTATCCAAATATTGTTGTCTAATCACCATTTTTATACTTGCGTCATCTGATTACCATTGTTCTTTTACTTCATCATCATCTCGCGTTGATTGTTGTCTAATATTTATTCTTGTCATCCAATTATCATCATCTGATTGTCATCTCGCGACAATCATTGTCAGTTGATCTTCATATTCAATCGTCATCTTTGTTGCCATTACCTTCATCACACTTATAGGAGAACAAATTACTGTTGAATTTATAACTTTGCTACTTGGTCTACTCCAATTAAATTGGAGAAGTATAGTTGATAATTTCTCCTAGATCAGATGCCAGTATTAGTATTATTATTATTATTTGGGTTTTTAACGTGAAAGCTTTCTTGTAGAATCTTTGTATAAAGCTCGGTCTAATTTTCTATCAAGCAACGTGCGCACATGTGAAAAAGGCTGGAATGTACTCATATTTGTTGAAAATGACAACTCATTACAGGCACGCCCTCAGTTCAAAGACAGGACAAAGTTCGCCCAGATGGCCGACCCAATGCTTGAGGGTCAGTATCCATTAAGAGGCTTCTACCAAGCTCTCGCCGTTGCAGCGATGTGCGTCCAGGAGGAACCAACCACGAGGCCTCTCATCTCCAACGTGGTAACTGCGCTCACTTTCCTTTCTTCCCAAACCTACACGCCACAGATCCAGCCTGCTTAGAACACTTCAGAAAACATATAGTGATTTTATTATTTATATTTCAGCAATTCCTTCACAGAACAACCTGTTATCTTATTCAATGTATCATTCTTAGATAACAGGCATGTATGTCAAATTCATCGGAATAAGCTTCATTCATTTATATTTTGATTGGTTTGTTAAGTGTAAACAAGCTTTACCCTTATTTATTTATTTTTTTCAATTTTTGCTGATACCGAAGTTTTCTTGCTTTTTCTGTGCGCATGTGTCATATATGCGAGAATATGTGTTCTGGGCATTGATTTTCATATAGTTGCAATATTTTAGTTTGGTTATGACTTATTAGCTGTTTTTTTAATAAAATTTTATGATATGAAGCTGTTATTTTTAAGATGGATGACAAGAATTGATAAAGTTTGGTTGCAGTAAGGACTTATTGTCTGAATTCATTTTTTTTTTTTAGGAAAAAGTTTATAACATCCACGGTAGTATTCAAAAAAAAAAAAAAAAAAAAAAACT
>JXCR01133121.1:343289-415595 GCA_002079205.1 Phalaenopsis hybrid cultivar
AAAAAAAAAAAAAAAAAAAAAAAAACTTGACGACAGCTCTACAATCACTTTAAAAGAAAGCTAAAGCTACTTCAAACAGTGACATAGTGTCTCGAGTCGGAAAAAATATTATATATGGATGATTTGTATGTGTGGATTGGGTGTGCTAAGCGTGTACTCGACTGGCATTCAACTAAGGGTGTATTTGGGATAGCTTATCTGCTCTGACGCTGAACGAAAACATACTTTGGTGCGTTTGATTTATGTAATGTGGTTGCATTTATTTAAACACACTAGCATACTTCTTTTTCGAGTGTTCCTCCTTCGTTTCGTTGTGTCGACTTTTTTCTTCTTTTGCTTTCCTTCATCCTCCGGTACCTCAGGTGAGAGTTTGCTGGTGTTTTCTTCCTTTGCTTTCCTTTATCTTCAAGCAACTTCTATTCTTTAATTTTATAGGCTTTTGCCTTTGGTTTGTTGTCTATGTCTTAGTGGTTTTGTTCTTTGTAGTTTATAGTTTGTGCAGACACCCAAATGCTTTTGATTCGTTTTTCTGTGAAATTGTTTGGAGAAATAGCTATATTAGGAGAAAGACTTTTGTTTATTATGTGATGGCTTTCATTTTTTCACAGAAGTTCTTTGGATAAATAAATTTTACGGCTTTGTTCTATGTGGTTTTGTTGTCTCTATGTAGTTGGGGTTGCTCTTTCTGGTTTGCTCTATCTCGATTGGGTTGCTCTTGGTGGTTAGCTCTATTTCTCGGTCAGGTTGATCTTTGTCTTGGTAGGGTTTCTTTGTATATGCTCATTAAATTTCAGTGAATACATATCTGAAATGTTGTTTGATGAATGTGGGAACTTAATTTATGTGTTTAATGAATCTATTTTGGTGGGATTGCTCTTTGTGGTTTGCAATCTCTGTCTATACTAAACGAAATTTGGGATTGCTCTTTGTGGTTTGTGGTTTGTGGTTTGTTAGACGGTGTTCGCTATGAACTTACGTGCAAAATTTTTGGATGAAGGGAGATGCCTTTGTTTTTCATATGAAATTGTTTGATTAATTTTTTGCTTGTCATAAAAGGGCGAGACGTGTTGCTTATGATTGAGTACTTGGACTTGTCTCTGAATTGGTAAGAACTCATCGATCTTTTTGATGAAGTCGTCAGCCTAGCAAATAGTTCCTGAGCTTAGATAAATGTGTGTAATCATAAATAGGCTTGAGCTTTGGTAAATACTCCCTTAGATTTTGAGAAGTTTATTGCCGCTTCATGTCTTTGATTAGTTTTAGTAAGTTCATATCAATCTTTGTGAAATTATTGTGTATTCACGTTCATCAAGATGAGCCCAAGTAAATTTGGGCAATTTGGATGAATACATTGATTAAATTATTTGATTTCTTTCTCATTTTCATGAGTTTCCAAGTGGGATCTATGTGGTGAATTAAAGTGTAAATTAAAATAATATCATTAATGAAGCATATGCTAAAGTTGCTGTTTTAATATAATTCACTTTTGTAGCGGTTGGATGGTAAAAATATCACACATGATAGTTGCATATTCAAATTTGTTACATGAACACATAAAGACAACTCACCGAAGCCACCTCCAGCTTTGATTTAATATGAATAAATAAAATAATTATTCAGTACAAGACTAATCATTATAAAAGCTACACCAGCCTCAAACATTCTTAAATACAACCAAATTCACACAAACATTCTCCATATGTAATAAACGCTCCTTACACTGAGAAGAAAGTCTTAATTGATTTTTTTTTAATCTATTTAAAAAAGGGTTACTTTAATTGACTTTTTTTAATCTATTTTTAAAAGGTGTTAGATATGACTCATACACCATAAAGGGACAGATGCTGGAGCGGAGCAGAAGATTTTGTCCAAATCAGAAGAGTTTCCTTATGTAGGTTCGGGGTGTGATACATGGGTAATTTGGTAATTACATATTATACCTAAAGTTTTCTTTACTGTTCTTTTTAGGGTTATAAATAGACATGTATGTAATCCTAGATTTTATCCCAAAGATTTGTAATGTCTTTTCTGAATATTGAAAGGTATTCGCCGCTCTGCTCCCGAGGACGTAAGCATCTTTGTCGAACCTCGTTAAATCACTTTGTGTTCTTCTCGATTTGAGTCAATTCTTATTTTTCTTCGCCCTAATTTCTCAATAAGTGGTGTCAGAGCCTGGTTCAAGGACAAGAAGAAGATTTGGCGGCGGAGGAAGAGCAGGGTGCGGTTGCGAATCTCGGCAACGCGCGATGCTATTCACGGCAGCGTGAGGAGTTTTTTTTTTTGGCGACAGGCTTCGGATTGGGGATTTCGGATTTCACGCAGTGTTTCTTCCAGAAAGGTGCGATTTTTTGGAACTTCTTTCGCGATTGGTTCCGCACGTAGTTTCGGACGGTTGGTGTTCGAAGGAGGAGGCACTGGGCGGAAGAGGCTCGGTTTGCGGGAGAAGTCGGCATAATCATGAGGCTCAATTCGCGCTTCGGAGGCTGCTGGGCAGACAAACCAGAAAAGATTGGAAGAATATTCCTTGGAATATCTCCTGGAGAAGAATTTTTTTTTTCCTTTGCAAAAATTATTTCCTTTGCAGGAGGCTGAGAGGAAATAGAAGAAATCTATATTTCTTTTGCTGGAGGCGGAAAGGAAATAGAAGGAATATTTCAGGCGAAGAGGAAATTATTTGCTTTGCAGAAAGAATTGGAAGGAAGGAATCTAAGGAATATTTCAGGAGGAGGAATATTCTCGCGAAAAAGGAAAATTTCAAATATTTCGGGGATAAATTTTAGTATATTTTGGAAATATTCTGAGCAAGGAATTTTTTCAAAATTTTGGAGAGGAATTTGCAGAAGTTTTTGTTGCAGGAGTTATTTTCAAATAACATTTTCTGGTGTAAAATTCGAGGTGGTGAAGTTCGATGGAATTAGTAACTTCGGATTGTGACAAACAAGAGTGAAAGATCTGTTGGCTCAACAAGGAATCTTGAAAGCTTTGCGAGCAACAAAACAAGATGTCATGAAGGATGAAGATTGAGAAGAATTGCTACAATAAGTGACAGAAACTATACGTCTATGTCTATCAGATGAGGTTATGTATATAATGATGAATCTGAAATCTCTAGGGAGGTGTGGAAGAAATAGAAAACTTAGTTTATGGCTAAAACTCTAACGAATAAATTGCATCTAAAGCAAAATTTGTATGGGATGAAGATGCAATAATGTTCTAATCTGGCGCAGCATGTTAATGGCTTCAATCAAATAATTACAGACCTGTCAAGGCTTGATGTGAATATTGAGGATGAAGATCGAGTGATGATTTTTTTGTGTTCATTGCCTTCTTCATATGAACACCTGGTGACTACTCTTACATGTGAGAAAGAAATTATCAAAGTTGATGAGATTACTACAGCATTGTTGGCTCACAACCAGCGAAAGCAAAATGCAGTGGAAAACTCTCATGGAGATAGTTTATATGTTAAGGGTAAGCAGAATCGTGGAATGAAGAAAGAAAATGAATGTTCTAGAAGGCAAAATTCCAGATCCAAGTCGAAAGACAAAAAGACAATTCATTGCTATAATTGCAATGAGCTATGTCATATGAAGAGAGATTGTCCAAAGCTGAAGAAGCAGGCTGGATAGAAAAGTGATGCATCATCGAAATTTGTAAATGTGGTGCATAATGACAATTCAGATTACAGTGATGGTGATATGCTTTCAGTTTCATCAACTCAGTTCATGGATACATGTATTCTTGATTCAATATAATCTTATCACATAACACCTAACAGAGAGTGGTTTACTTCATAGAGGTCAACTAATTCTGGCTCAGTTTATCTAGGTGATGGTAGATGCTGCAATATTATTGGTATTAGAGAAGTCTGAATTAAGATGTATGATGTCACAGTTAGAACATTATGCGATGTAATACATATTCCAGATCTGAAAAAGAATTTGATTTCCGTGGACACTCTCTACATAAATGGTTTTATTCCTAAGGCATATGAGGATATGGAAATCATCAGAATTGTTAAGGGTGCACTGACGGTGATGAAAGGAAAGTTAACTGCAGACAATATCTACAAACTATTGAGGAGTACAATTGCAAGTGGAGTTCTTCTGTGGAATCAGATGATGATAGTACAAATCTATGACATATGTGTCTAGGTCTTCTCAGTGAACTTGAGATGACAGAATTGCATTGAAGAAATCTGTTGCATGGTGTTAAAAGCTGCAAGCTCGATCTTTGTAAGTTTTGTGTTCTTGGAAAACAGACTAGAGTCAGTTTTATGACGGGAAAACATAAAACTGAAGGGATTCTTGATTATGTGCATTCTGATGTCTGGGGTCCTACCAGGGAATTGTCATTGGGAGAATCTCAGCATTTGGTTACCTTTATTGATGATTTCTCCATGAAAGTTTGGGTGTATTTCTTGAAGTAGAAATCTTAAGTCTTCTCTAAATTCAAATAGTGGAAGCTGATGTGGAGAACCAAACTGGCAGAAAGATCAAGTATTTGAGATCCAATAATGACACAGAGTACATAGATTCGTAGCTTCAGAAGTTCTGTGAAGAGCATGGGATTCAGAGGCATTTTTCAGTGCGGAAGATACCACTGCAGAATGGTGTGGCAGAAAGGACAAATAGATCCTTAATTGAAAGGGCAAGATGCTTGAGACTGAATGCAGGGCTTCCTAAGAGTTTTTGGGCAGAGGTTGTAAATATGATATGTTATCTCATCAATAGACCACCTCGGGCATCGTTGGGTGGCAAGGTCGCAGAAGAGGTATGAACAGATAATCCAGTTAATTTTGATCATTTACGAATTTTTGGTTGTCCTGCTTATGTGCATGTACCTGGAGATGAAAGATCAAAACTTGATGCAAAATCCAAGAAGTGCATCTTTCTGGGCTACAAGAAAGATGTGAAAGGATACAAGTTTTAGGATCTGATTGCAAAGAAGGTGATGATCAACAGAGATGTAGTTTTTGATGAATAATCCATGTTACAGCTGAATCAAGACAAGGTGCAAGGGAACAGTTCCAGTTCAGATGCAGTGCATATGGATTTATAACAACATCCATAAACAACTGAGAGAGTTGAAGGTTCAAATCCAACACCTGGTGATTCCATTCCAAATGATCTGCAAAATTATAATCTAGCCAGAGACAGATAAAGACACACCAATATAAGGCTTCCTAGCAGATTGGGTTAT
This sequence comes from Phalaenopsis hybrid cultivar, assembly GCA_002079205.1. Taxonomy (NCBI): domain Eukaryota; kingdom Viridiplantae; phylum Streptophyta; class Magnoliopsida; order Asparagales; family Orchidaceae; genus Phalaenopsis; species Phalaenopsis hybrid cultivar. The sequence continues at coordinate 348,492 of JXCR01133121.1, forward strand.
GAAGACTTGGTCTCTTGTGCACTTCTCATCAGCAGTGATGATCCAACCACTTTTTAAGGGGCTATCACTAGCAAGGAGAAAGAGAAATGGATGGGTGCAATGGCTGAGGAGATGGAGTCTTGACAGAAAAATCGCACATGAGAGCTAGTTCAGCTTCTTGAGGGAAAGAAGGCTATTGGTTGCAAGTGGGTGTACAAAAGGAAACCAGTAGTATCAGAAAAAGAAGGGGAAAAGTTCAAGACTTGACTGGTAGCAAATGGATTTTCACAGTAGAAGGGGATAGATTATGATGAAATATTTTCTCTTGTGGTCAAACATTTTTCAATCAGTATAATGCTTGCATTAGTAGTTATTTGAGATTTGTATTTGGAGCAGATGGATGTTAAAACTGCTTTCTTGCATGGTGATCTGGAGGACCAGATTTACATGGAGCAGCCAGAAGGGTTCACTCAACCTGGACAGGAGCATCTGGTTTGCAGGTTAAGGAAATCACTGTATGGGTTGAAACAGTCTCCAAGACAATGGTACAAGTGGTTTGACTCCTACATGATTCAGATCGACTACAAGAGATGTGAGTATGATTGTTGTGTTTATGTGAAGAGCCTTGATGATCATTCTATTATTTTTTTGTTACTCTATGTTGATGATATACTGATTGCTGCAAAGAATATGAATGATGTCCGTGGTTTGAAAGCTTTATTGAGCCAGGAATTTGACATGAAAGACTTGGGTTTTGCGAAGAAGATTCTTGGAATGGAGATTCATCTAGACAGAGACTCAAGACGATTAAGTTTACCTCAACGAGGCTATGTTGAGAAAATGTTGGACAGGTTTGAGTGAGCAAAGCAAAGCTTGTCAGCACCCCATTGGCAAATAATTTTAAGCTTTCTTCAGAATAGTGTCCTAAGACAGATACAGAAATCGAAGACATGACAAAGATTTCATATGCCAATGCAGTTGACTACTTGATGTATGCAATGGTATGTACTCGTCCTGATTTGACTCATGTTGTTAGTCAAGTTTGCAAATATATGTCTAAGCCTGGAAGACAACATTGGGAAGCAGTCAAGTGGATTTTCAGGTATCTGAAGGGTACTGTAGGACATAGAATTATTTTTGGTAGTCACCAGGATGATCCTTCAGTTGTAGAGTACATTGATTTTGACTATGCTGGTGATTTGGGTGGCAGAAGGTCTACAACTTCGTATGTGTTTACTCTTGGTGGAGGGTCTATATGTTGGAAATCAACAATTCAGTTTATTGTGGAATTATCTACAACTGAAGTTAAGTACATGTCAGTAGCTGAAGTTGCAAAAGAAGTCTTATGGCTTGTTGGGCTAGGTTAGGAACTGGGCATTGAGCAAGGTGGAGTTCAGTTGCATTGTGACAGTCAGAGTGCTATTTATATGGCTAGGAACCAGGTGTACCATGCGAGAACCAAGCACAATGATGTCAGGTATCACAAGATCAGAGAATTGATTATTTTTGGTGAGATACTGTTGCAGAAGGTTCATACTGATGAAAATGCAGCTGATATGTTGACCAAACTAGTTACTATCAACAAGTTCTTGCATTGCTTGGACTTGTTGAATGTTTGCAGTTGCTAGAGATGCATGGTGGCCCAACCCACTTCTAGTATGTAAGAAACTCCATGATGTATTTCTTCTAAGGGGATGAATATTCACCAAGGTGGAGATTTGTTAGATATGACTCATATACTATAAAGGGACAGATGCTGGAGCGGAGCAGAGCAGAAGATTTTGTCCAAATCAGAGGAGTTTACTTATGTGGGTTGGAGGTGTGGTACATGGGTAATTTGGTAATTACATATTATACCCAAGGTTTCCTTTACTGCTCTTGCTAAGATTATAAATAGGCATGTATGTAACCCTAGGTTTTATCCCAATATTTTGTAATATCTTTTCTGAATATTGAAAGGAATTCGCTTCTATGCTCCCGAGGACGTAAGCATATTTGCCAAACCTCGTTAAATCTCTTTGTGTTCTTCTGGATTTGAGTCGATTTTTGTTTTTTTTCGCCCTAATTTCTCAACAAAAAGGTTACTTCATTTAACAATGTTTTTTCTTTAATTTAAGAAATAGTGATTTCTTCGTGTCTTTGAGCTTTTAATCTTTTGTGGAAAGATAAAAAAAAAAACTTAAAAAAAAACAAATCTTCATGTAGTTCCTACTTATTGCATTGTCTACTTAAATAAAATTTGAAGTAATGTTTTCCTAATATCGAAAAAATCGCATTCTTTTAAATTTAAAATTGGAACATGTTTACCAAAAAAAGCTTTTTTGGGTTAAAGCACACATCTAGAATGTTTCATTGGTTTGATAAGCCCATCAACTTTGATGAGACAATCCCCACTGCAATGATTGGCTAAGGTGGCTCATTGATGTTACTTGTCAATATTTCATCTGTCCCGTGCTAATTGTCGAAATACCTGTCGGACATCACCAATGGACTGGCCTAACAGACTAATCAATTGGACTCATCCACGAAGCTCGCATCTCCAATGATCCTCAGATTATACATATCGAAATAGTCAAGACCAACGTCATATATTGATATATGTCATATCCTCATTTAAGAACAACCAAACATCCACGTAGCAATCTTTGCATAGACGACTCGTATTTTAATATTTTCCTCGAACATGTATAAATAGAGGGAGAGATCTGAGTGGTTAATGCATCAATCGATTAATTCTATTTCTCTCTTTCTCTTTCTTCTAGGCCTTTTTTTGAGGGATCTCACACTACAAATCTTTGAATATATTTGACTTTCTCTCTCATTATTCCTCTTTTGTTAGATCAAAACTCGAGATTATATCCATTCTCTTCTTTCACCTTCGTTATACATATTTCTCCCATATTGTATTAACTCACGGAACGACCCAACATCCTAAAACGACTAAAGAACATTTTCTATTTATTTAAAAGAAAAGAATGTCTATAATCTTTACAATCTAATATATCAAAATAAGGACCACCATTTTCTTATGAAATTTATATATTGCTTCATTAAAGGGAGACAAATTTAAAAATAGAACAAAAGGCCTATTTTTATATATTCATATAAAAAAATTCTTATAATTTATTTTTAGTATTGATAATTTTTATTTGATGCAAATTCTTCATTATTTTTTGAAAAATAATATAAATATATATTTTTTAACTTGGGTCAACTTTCCTATGTTTCCAACGTGCAACTATTAATTAGGGCATGGCTTTTTTTATCTNAAAATTTATATATTCCTTCATTAAAGGGGGACAGGCTACAAAATAGAACAAAAGGCCTATTTTTATATATTCATATAAAAAATTCTTATAATTTATTTTTATTATTCATGATTTTTATTTAATTCAAATTCTTCATTATTTTTTGAAAAATAATATAAATATATATTTTTTTAACTTGGGTCAACTTTCCTATGTTTCCAACGTGCAACTATTAATTAGGGCATGGCTTTTTTTATCTCATGGCAGCGCCAAATCGTCGAACACCTAGCGGTCCTTTCGGTTATATGCAAAAACAATGCCTTCCCACCTCTCCGCCGCCGTTTTCCGCGCTATATCCTCTCCCTTTCTCCACCCTAAAAACGATCCCTCTCATTTTCTTCACAGATCCGTGCGCAGAGCGGCCGATGCTGGTTTCCGACCCATCGCCCTGCCTACTTCCCCAATAACCTTCGCCATGCATAGGCGTAGAGCTGAACGTAACGGCGCAGTGCGATCAACGGGTGGAAGCTGGTCGGCCGGGATCTGTTCTAGTCGCTCGAGCTTCGACGGGGGCGAGGGAAAATGGGCGGATGGAGGAGTAACGGAGGATGGAAGGAGGGGAGGAAGAGGACAGGAGATGAATTCTCGTTTTCATCATCGGTGCGGGACCAAGGAAGTGGGTGAGGATATGGATGGGGGATATAATCAGCTGTTGCAGCAGGAACAAAGAATTTCTTATTCGAGGTTACTTACGCTGCCAACGGTGCTTACGCTTGGGAGGGTTGCAGCCGTCCCTCTTCTCGTGACCAGTAGGTTTACTTGGCTTTGTTTGTGAATGCGCATTTTGAATGCTTGATGTTTATTAGTTTTTTGATTCGGACTGAAATTGTTTGGAGTTAAGTGGTATTCTTTAGGTGCACTTTTTTATGGTTTTATGTTCGTCGGAAACACATTTGTGAAGCAGCTTGTTGTTGTCTGATAGCAATTTGGCTTTTGTCTTGTGCAAAATAATGCAACAATAACTCATAATTTCCTAGGGAAGCCTTGACATCTCTTTTATCTACACTACGTAGGTTCTCACGTAATCACGTTCAGGGGTTATCTTACCAAAATTTAGAGTGTCTGGATTTAGTTTCATTTCATTTTCCTTAAATGACCCTTGAGTGTTGGAAACTTGTGCAGCAATTGGGATCTTTTTGTAGTGGAGAAGAAGGTATAATGAGTTGATTGAGGAGTGTGTGAAAAGGAAAGAGGAGGTTGGGTATGGAAAGGAAAGTTGAAGAGTTTAGTAAGCAAAGAAATTCTCTTTATTCTTAAAAATGGGACCAAAGTACTCTTCCTCTACTCCTCTGACATCTTTTTATTTTTTAAAATAATATTAAAGAGTTTAGTAAGCCAAGAAAGTCTCAAATCTCCTAAATATTTTCACACTTCAATTGAGATATCATCAAGTCTTACAGACATTCCACCCTTTGTTTCCTTTAAAGAATCAACTTCATTTTTACTAATGCAACTGTAAAAATGAAACATTTCATTATTATTAACGATATTAAGATCACCAAGATTGATCGTATTTTCCAAAACTTCATTAAAAAGTTTATCAAAATAATTCACCCACCTATTTTGAATATCTTTTTTTTCAGTAAAGTATTTTTTGATTTTTATCTTTAATAATATACTTGAGTTAAATATTAACTTTTTTTTTCTTTGTTTGGCTAGTTTATAAATACATTTTTCATACTCATTAGTATTTAATATATTATAAAGTTCATTAAAAGCAGAATTTTTAGCGTCACAAATTTTTCTCTTAGATTTCCTACCAGCCGTTTGATATTTTTTTCAGTTCTTTAAACTTTTATATTCAATTTTTATAACATAACTTCTTATATTTTATCTTTTCTTGCACATTATTGTTCCATTATTAACTATTTTTATTTATAGAAACTTTTTCTTTTGATTCTCCAAGTATAACTTTTGTCACTTGTTTAATAGTGTTTGTTACTTTATCCTACATAGAATTTGCTTCTTCATAAAAAACTCAAATTTTGAAATATTAAAATTTACTCATAAAAATAATTTTATTTGTCTTTTAGGTACCCTCATTTAATTTTACGACGTTGATTCCTATTATTATTTATTTTGCCTCTTTATCTTAAAATCTAGAACTAATAATCAATGTTGAGTACTTAAATCCTCATTTGGAATAACCTTACAATTTTTACATTCTCGACGATCCCTTCTTCTCATAAGAAAAATAATCAATTTGTGTTTTATTAGATCCATTCATATAAGTAATAATATATTCATCTATTTTGCTTAAATAAAAATTAGCAATAACAAAATCATATGTTAAAAAAAATATAATATATCTCTACATTCTTCATTAATTGTTTGTTACTTTATCCCACATAGAATTTGTTTTTTCATAAAAAGCTCAAATTTTGAAATATTGAAATTTACTCATAAAAATAATTTTATTTGTCTTTTAGGTCATTTAATTTTACGATTTTGATTCCTATTATTCTTTATTTTACCTCTTCATCTTAAAATCTAGAACTAATAATCAATGTTGAGTACTTAAATCCTTATTTGGAATGACCTTATATTTTTTTTCATTCTCGACAATCCCTTCTTCTCATAAGAAAATAATCAATTTGTGTTTTATTAGATCCATTTATATAAGTAATAATATATTCATCTATTTTCTTAAATAAAAATTAGCAATAACAAAATCATATGTTAAAAACAAAATATAATATATCTCTACATTCTTCATTAACCACTCCAAAACCGTAGTCACCATGAATATTTTAAAACCTTCTATAACTTTACCGACATGTCCATTTAAATCTCCTTCAATAAAAATTCTTTCTTCTAAAGCTATCATTTGTATAAAGTCTTCTAAGTCATTCCAGAATTTATCTTTAGAACCTATATCTAAACTTATTTGAGTGGCATAAACACTTATAATATTAAAAATCTTAGTACCAATAATAAACTTAATGACTATAATTCTATCTCCAACTTCATTAATTTTTACAACATATCTTTCAAACTCTTATCTATAATTACACTTGCATCATTTCTTGTGCAACTCCTACCTGAATACCAAAGTTTAAGACCTAAGTTATCAATCTTCTTAGCATTTTTTCTAACTCATTTAGTTTCTTGATTACATAAGATATTTATCTTTCTATGAATCATAATATCAACTTCGAGAGAAAAACATGAATTAGACCAAGAGGAGATTAACTATTTTCAGACTTAGACCAATCTCCAGTGGCATGACCTTCACTGCATACCTTCTCCAACTCTATATAATTTGCAATGAGAACATTTAGAAGCGTTGCATCTCTAGGAAAAGCCTGTGACACAATAAGCATAAATCAGGGAATTTATTTAATTTTCAATTTTCTTAATAAAATACTTTAGTAAAAGTAATAGCTGAATATGTGATATGTATTCCTTAGGACCCATTAATATAATTTTTTTTATTTTCATCTGAAGACATTTCAGATTTTTTCTTGAGTTCTTGAATACGAATCCATAAAGTCCTCTGGTGTCGAATTTGGTTCTTACATTGCTCCCTTGTGACTTCAATTCCAAATTTCTCTTTTAGCTTTTGTGCAACTCCTTGGTAAACGAACTCCTTAAATTCTTGGGCACTTCACATATTGAAATCAATATATTCTGTCATAATTTGTTAAAAACTGGTTACCCACTCGGCCTTTAAGCTCCACATGATTCTTTTTTTTTCTTATTCTTCGAAACAGCTGGAGTGGTTGATTGTTGTGTATCCATAATTTGTGTCAATAATAAACGACGAACTATAAATACATAACTTAAGAAAAGATAGTTACTGGCAAAGAAAACATATGACAAATAAAAAAGAACAAATCTATTCATGAAAATAGATTATTTTTTTAAATTTAAAACTTTCAAAGTCCAAAAGTGACACTATTATAATTTAAAAAATAAAAGTAAATAACATTTTAGCTAATAGCCAATAATATTTATGCGATTCCACATGGCAGCAAGTATCTGATCTTTTTTTCTAGCCACTCTTGAGAGTCATCTAAATGTGGTCATATCTTCTTCTAACACAACCTCGTCTGACCCATTCATCTTCTGAGATAATAAAATTATCTCCACTTTCAGTGAGTATCCAGTAATGTAATATGCAGCAAACAACTAGAATGTCAACTTGGCATTCTAATGGAAAATACGGCTCGCTCTTTAAAATTGTAAATCAGTTCTTCAACGAACCAAAAGCATGCTTCACAATTGTTTGTAGAGATGAGCGTCGAAGATTGAATAACTCCTTATAATTTGTTGGTGTAATGTCACTAAACTCATTTAAGTTATATATTGTTGCATGATATGGAGATATAAAACTTTTTTGGGTTGAGTAACTACCATCAGTTAAGTTGTATTTGCCTGCAATAATTAATAATTTATATTAATTAAAAAATTTAATTTTTTATGAAATTTAACATGAACTTTATTTATATACCTTTTTTAACACGTAAACCATCAGGTCATTCTAATGCATTCTTAAAGATGATTGCATCATGGGTTGAACCTTTTCAACCTGCTAAAACATCAAACCTTTAGTCGAAGTACAGTGCTACTAGCACAATTTTGACGTTCATATGGTTTTCTGCCTTTGAAGACAGATTCATATTTCTTCGGTATTTTCGTCTTAATGTGTGTGTCGTCTATGGCGCCAACACAATCCTGTTCATGTAATTATTTAAAAAAAAAGGTATAAAAAAATGTAACATAAAGTGTTATTTGTGAATGTACCTTAAAAAAGGGCATAAATCTAGAATTTGCTTGTATTTTATATGGAGTTTGGAGTAGTTGAGGCTTAGTCATTTCATGTTGCATCTCTCCAATGACATATAATAGATTGTTGAAGTACCTACTAATAGTTTCTCTTGATCCTTGAAAGTTGAATTGTATGACTCGATTACGCACATTGTGACCAAGTGTATGTAGAAACATAGTAACCTGTTCTTCCATGCACACATAGCTTATGTCGACAAGCATTCTTTTTATTCGCAGTAAGTTGCACAACTTGAAAAAAAAAATTTTTCTCATTCGCACCATGTTTACACAATCAAAATTAGAACCAAGATATAAAGTAGAGAGATATATTTGACGTTAGATATCTCGTTCAAGATTATAATTCCTTCTTTAACTTCTCGTCTTATCTAATAATAAACATATACTACTCACTGCGGTAGTGACAACTACATGAATATTGTTTTTCTTACTTCGACAAGTTATCGAAATTGGGCAACTCTTTTTCATTGTCTTTTACTTGTTCATCCAGTCTTGTATTTATTTCACTTTACACCTATTTTACATCAAACCAAACAGTCCTCTAGTTTCTTTTCTTTTTTATTGTATAAATACTTGTAAAAATGACTTGTTAGAATACTTGTGAGCCATTGTCGATCATGAGTTATATATAAAAGTTCTTGGTTGGTTATATCGTGCAATCTATTCCCTCTTTTTTTATATATATACCTAAGCAGAGTGATAATTGTGGCAAGGGGAGTTTGTTTAGTTGTAATGAATGCCGATTGGATAATTAATGAAATGAACGGACTTTGGAACCGAGTTGGCTGGCGAGGTTAAAAGGCCAATTAATTGAAGAATATCATTTCGAAAAGATGAATGTGATTGTAGAGAGCTTATGATTCATTTGATATGGCTATCTTTCGGCCCAAGTTTTACACCTCATATCTTGGTGACTCAGTTAAGTAGTCTCCTTGGACAAGTCGCAATTTACGCCATATATATTAAGCGGATCTTGTTGCAGTTTTTGCGGTGGTACGGTTTAGACTTGCTACTAGTGTTATTCATACGCTGCTACCGTGTATCTTGTCGCAAGTGAGTAGGGAATGACCAACAAATCTTGGCCTGCATTCCAAGATAAGGGACATGAGAATTTTATGCCATCTTGCTGTTGAGGGTCGGATAGTTGCCCAATCGGACGTCAAACATCATTGTCAGACAAATCTAGTTGCTCGGGTGAAAATACCATTGGCGGTTTGATTCATGTTCCATGCGTGTTGGTTTGGCCCGATGACCCTTTGCATGAACTTTGATCTAGTTCCCCAAGCATCGGTTTAGTCAGATTCAATTGTTTCCTGCATGAACCATAGCTGAGTTTCCAGAGTGTTTTTACGGGCTTGATGTCCCACATTATTAAAAAAAAACTTCTACGTGTTTTTGTGCAAAATTAATGAGTAAAAATAAGAGAAACTGGGAATTTAATATTCATTTATTGTTACAATTACACAAATTATGTATAAAATATCTTTAAATCATCTTCGGTCTACGTGCGGGGCACCTCCTTCCTCATATTTGTTTTTAGCTTGTAGGCTTCGTGAGCGACTCAACTGGTAATACTAAATCGTCGGGTCCACTTTTAATCGAGCTTACCTATCACTTGCCCCTGCAACCCGTTGGATCGACTTTTTATAACATGATGTGGTCTCCAACAGCGTATGCCTTTTTCCTAACATGCTTGATATAATACTGAGCAATCTATTTTTTTTAACTTCTTCATACATGAGGGTTGGGTCGGCTTGTTTTTCTTCCATTAGTTTGAGCATTTAATTCTTATGTAAGAGCTACATGAGCGACCGTTGGTTTAAATCCTGACTCTAATGTTTCTTTCTGGAAACAAGTGACGAAGGTGCACAAGGTTTCACACCGTCTCTAGTGTGCATGATAGCCTTTGAGCTCTTCAGGGGTTTCTGAGCACTTGCATACTGTGCAACAAACAATTGCTTGAAATTTGTGAATGACATGATTACTCCTACTAATAATCTGTTGAATCACCTAAGAGCAGTTTTTCGGTGTGGTGAAGAAGAGTCGGCATTTCAATGGGTCATTGATCTCGAGAAGACACAATCAACTCGAAGGAAGCAATGTCATCGGTTGGGTCCGTCTGCCCCTTATAAGATTCAAATGTCATAATCTTGAATTGTTCTGGTGGCTCGACATCTGAAATTTGCTGTGAGCGCATTCTCTAGCTGACACGTCAAGTCGGTAAGCTCGACATGATGCTTACGATCGGTGCCGACCCAATGTTGTTGAGATACTAGATTTCATTATCCCTTTGCAAGCTTTGGGGGGGGGGAGCGGGGGCTTTTTTTTTATTAAATGCTTTAATTTCCTGTCAGGGCTGCTGATCCTGCTCCCTATTAAGCTTACTCCATCATTTCTAACATTTGATCCTTCAGGTCTTGAATTTGCTAGGTCATAAAGTCTCTGATGCACTTCTTGTTGTCGTATTCATGTTGTGAAGTATTTTTCTTGCATTACTCCTATTCTTGTTGGTGGTATGATCCACACTCATTGCACTATTCAGGATATTGAATTTGAAATTATCTGTGAATCACATTCAAGGAATAAAGCGTGAATGAGGGGAGAGAGAGAGAAACAATAATGACTAGTATTCGAGAATGTTGATTTTTCATAAAATACTGCCTTATTTATAGAGAAGATATTACACTGGTGATATTATATTTTTACCTCTGTTTGTAATGCATTTGTACTATAGTATTCCTAATATTTTTCAAGCATGGGATCATAGTTTGACTGCCTTCTTGGTCGGTTGACTCAAACTGACTGAGCTTGGTCAGTAGAGTTCAATCAGCTGATCCAACATGGTTGATTGTATCCGATCCTTAGTGAGGAGTCTTCGGGTTTTCGCTGGATAGTCAAAGTTATTTGGCAGAACCGATTCTTCTGCCGGGTTAGCTCCATAGCGAGATAGACTATTATGTCGAGTCGGTTTTTCTACAACAGATGATTGATGTTCTTTTGTTTTGCTTGTTGTCGGATTGCTTACACTTGGATCACCCGGTTGTCTTCTTGTCCAGCTTGTGACTCAAACTGTTTTCGCTTAGTTGGTTTGCTCGTTCGGTCAGGTGTGCCTCACAATCTCCTGGCAGTAGGCCTGCCTCCATTGTACTCTTCTCTTATGGACCATTAGATTTCTTTAAGACCAGCTTAAAAACTTTTTTGATGTACAAATATAATCAAATATCTACAATTTTGACTCAACGTTCTTTTAGCAATTAAAACTGCACAGAAGAAAGCCAATTTGCACTGTATAAATGTAGATTCTTTTGTGTTGACCAATCTACATGGAGTTATATGTGGATTGCAGTATGTTTATGGGTATCATTTTTCATAAAACTTGAGATCATTTTTCATAAAACTTCAAGTTTTTTCAGGCGGTTCCTCGTCACTCGATTATAGGAGCCCAGAATTTACCCATTTGATTAATTTTGCATTCTAACCAGAGTTAACCAACCAAATTTATTTGCTTGGTTGTGTTTAGATCAATTTCATGTTTCTTTTAATATTTTTTTATACCTCCGATTATAATTACATCAAAATTTTTTTATGTAACTAGCGAATGAAGCATCATACAAGAACTTTAAAATTTGTGCTGTTTGATTTCACAAGAAAATTCCTTACCAAAGTAATAACGCCCGCAAACTTCTGTAAATATTAGTTCTTAACCACCCTTTTAACTTTATTATTTTGTGATTATCAACGTTTGCTCATTTCTTACAATAAATTTTTATTTTATTATACGAGTTTTGGCAAGTGCTTTAAGTTGAATGGACCTGGCCATTGTTCGGTGTAGTTTGTTTGACATGTATGCTTCTGTCTGGTGTAAAGCCCTAAGAGAAGGTGTAGAGTTGCTTTCTTAAAAAAGTCATATATTACTAGCTGTCTGTTTCCCATAAATACATATTGATTTTAAATTTTCTATCATATCAATTGATTAATTTGATTGTACATTATAATTATTTGAAATCTATCCATTTTGGTCGCTCTATAAACTCATACCAGTATCGTAATAGTCATTCACCGAACCACAACTTTTACAGCATTGTAAACAGCAGTTTTAATATGATTTTTACCAAAATCCATTTGCTTTTATTTTTTAATACACGAATCCCCAAAATATTTTTGTTGTACTAGGCAATATCTTCATCTTAAGTGAGTTCACTATAAGTTTATTTTCTGTTTTTACACCATATAAAGTGTATTCTTATGCCTTGACATGAATACTACTACTATCTGTTAGTTTCTTGAAGATATATTACTAGCTAAGATTTTTTTTTTTTTTTAATCATAGCCTTGACTTGCTTTTCTGCTTCATCAGTCTAAGAGCATTTTATTTTTCGTGATTCCTTTGAATTGGCTTTCTATGCTTTACTAGAATATGTGGTGTGGCCTGGTGTTGACTCACTAGAAGGGGGCTAATTATAATTTGATATTCTTCCCAAGTGGGCAAGGGAGACTGCCTGAGTGTTGGTGGAGTTGGTGGGCAAGTGTATGTAAAGATTATGAGCACAATTAAGGTTGGCCAACACTAGATATGATCTAAAGTGTGGAAAATCCTAATTCTGAGTTTAGAGATTTAGTATTTTTTTGTTTTTTGCTTTAAGCTCTAATAATTGCTCTCATTATTTCTCCGTTGGATTCATGTGCTACATCTATAAATGTTTTTTCTTAGCTTAAATTGGGTGGTTAGTTTATTAAAAATTGATTCAGAAAAACAGGGCTGGCATTTAAAAAGACGCAAAAAGGTTGGGCTTTAGTTCTAGGATAAGAAACATCTTTTTAATTGAATTTTGAAGATTAATAGGGTGCCAAATGATTGGAGAAGTAGTGTTTTGGTTCCACTATTTCAAAAGAAGTTCAAAATTAGGCTAAGTGCTAAAGAAATTAAAGTCATGAGTTATGTAATGAAGCTATGAAAGCAAGAAATGTAACATATTCTAAAAAAAAATTACATTAATTTAGGAGTACCAAATTGGGCTTAGGCAGGACTATTTATTGTGAAAGTGTTTTTTATGACAAGACAATTAATAGAAAGTATTGAGAAAATAAATAGTCTTCATGTGATTTTTATTAATCTTGAGAAGGTGTGTGACCAAGTACCATGAGAAATGATTAATGATTTGTAAGGTAAAAATGTGTGTTTCATAGACTTATTGATGTTGCTAAAGATATATATTATGTAGCATTGTTTAGTATTTGAACTTGTTGTGCAGTACTCATGTTTCTGGTAATTTTTTTAGCAAGGATCAAATTTAAGTTCATATCTTATAATATTGGTTTTAAAGTGCTATAGAAGGTATTCAATGTGAGGTGACTTGGTGAATAATTTTTTGCAATTAATATTGTTATAATTGGTGAGACACTACTGGAATATGAATGAATATCGTGGAGAGATTATTTAGAAAATAGAGACTATAATTAATAAAATAAAATATAAAGTATATATGCATATAATTTTTGTGGGTATGATCTTAACAATATCACTGGATATTTTTAGAAGATAAAGTTATGCATATGTATGATATATTTAAGTATCTTGGATCTATTGTATTGAAAAATGAAGATATATTTAAGTATCTAGAGTGACTATATGTTAAATATCTTGGATCTATTGTAGTGTAAAATGAAGATATAGCTTATGGATTTAAGATTTAATGATTAAGACGAAGAAGTGCCTTTTTTAGGTGTGTGATTAGAGATATTATGGAGGCTTCAAGGTAAATTTAATAAGATTGCAAGGAGGCTAGTGATATTATATAAATCCGAATATTGGGTCGTAAAAGATTCATTAATAGTTAATTTGAGCTTGATAGAAATGAGATTGTTAAGATGGATGCATGATAAAATTAAGAAGGATAAATTGAGAAAGGATAAATTAAGGAATGACTATAGGGAGAAAATGTTGGATTGACATCTATTAAGGATGGGGTGGTTGAAAATAATTTTTTTGCTGATTTGGACTTATACAATAATGGGTAATTAATGTACCTGTCACAAGTGTTGATGAGTGTCATAGCATAGTAAGAAACATGGGTAGATGTAATATTACGATGATAAAAATTGCTAAAAATGGTTTGCGAATATTAGTTTTGACAACTTAGAAAATACTCTTCAGAAATGAAAGAAAAATGAAGGTTCATAATGCCAAACCCAAATAGTTGGGATAATGCCAATGATGGTGATGAAAGGCAAACATAAACTGAACTTTTTAGATGAGAAAGTAAGGTAGAATTGTTTAAATTTCTTGGTCATTGTAATTGCTGCAGAAGGTGGATAAACATCTTTTATATGGCTGTATTGCCCCAAAATTATGGGCGTGTCAAAGGGCTTCCTCCCAGTCTTTATATGCTGTGTTTCATGGTTAATCACTTTTCTATTCTTATGTATATTTAGAAGTTCTATATTTTTCACTCTAATTTTTTATGTTTAGTAAGATCACTTTATATAGTGAAATTTATATCATTTATTTTCCACTCAATATGTAAGTTGATTGAAACACGACAAGCATTATAAGAGAGGAACTGAATTTAATCACCTAAACAGTGTCTTGAACAAGTGAAGTAAAAGACTAGAAAAAAGTTCCAAACTATTGTGACACATTTTAAATTTTTGAGACAAGACAACCTTCTATTATGAAAAATGACAACTTTGCAAGCCAACAACATAAGCAAGTAGCCACTTTAGTTCTGTTAAAAATAGTTTATATAAATTTTGTGCTCTAAGCATACTAGTAGTTCATACTTGAGAAAAGTAACATGAAGCATTGTGTTACATCATCTTTTCTTGTGATATTAACATTATAAATGTTGCAATCTTATAAACATGAAATAAATATAATGTTCACCTTCATAATGTCGTGCACATACAAACTTTTATTACAGTGATTTTGGAGGACTGTTATCAACATCATTCGTCTCAGCATCAATATTTGAGGTTGAATTCATGAATACTTTTGCACTTAACTTTGATCCTCCTCATTCTTCCCTTTTTCTTCCTATTTCTTTCGCATTCTATCAACTTATTTTCTTGGTGTTTGTCCTTCTTCAATTGTTTATGCACAAGTCACCTAACTCTATCCTTTCACTGGCTTATCTTATATTGAAGTTATTTATGATAACTTTCTAATTTATTTTCCTCGTTGACCTTTCCAAATTTGATTACATTTCTACAATAATGTTGTCATCTATGCTCCTTCCAACTAGATGCATTCGTGATCTATTTGTTTTCCAAAGCTCGAATTCAACTAGAATAATTGGACTAATAGCATAGCTATAAAATTTGTGGATCTTTATGCTATTATGTTTTGCTTTTTATTCCTATTGACCAAACATACTTTGAAGTTATGACCTCATTTGTAGCCTCATTTTTCATGTGGTACAATCAAGATGTTTGAACTTATTACACTTCTGTGTCATTTGATCTGAAAGAGCTAGTGAATAGCATCATTAACTTCACCTCAACTAATCATTTGATATTCTTAAATATCTATTATGTTAATTAAAGCCCGTTATCATTCAAATATTTCTTTATTATTCAAACGCCTCAATTTTTCCCCAACAGTTTTCAAACATTAGAAGTATCAGATAATCTTACATTCCTATGAGAATTGTAACGTTTGAAATAATGATGAAGTTTTTATCTTACTGACTAATTTACTGGAAATTCTTTGCATTCATGAGAGTTTAACAGGACTCATTTTTTTTAATCTAGCTTATCACATGAGTGGTTCATGGGCAACAACCACAACTACTGGCATTTTTCTTGTAGCGGCATTCACAGACTGGCTAGATGGTTATCTTGCTCGTAAGGTGTATAATTTATGTTTCATTTGCTCAGCATCTATATCAACCATCTGCTTCTCTAGCTGCAAATATGAATATATATTTTTTTTTCTTGGTGTTTTCTGCATGATAGATGCAACTAGGAACAACATTCGGTGCCTTTTTGGACCCGGTAGCCGATAAGGTTTCTTTTCACTTTCCACCAGTACTTTATAATTTTGTGACGATTTGTCTTCATCATAAATTTATACCGGATATACTATCCAGTGTATCCTATAATATGCAGTTATTTTGATTTGATATTTTACTTGACCAAAATACAGCTCATGGTAGCTGCAACATTGGTATTATTATGCTCGAAACCTTTGGAAGTGGCTTACTTTGGACTGGTTCCATGGATTTTGACTGTTCCTGCAATTGCCATTATTGGTAGAGAGGTAATTGCCGAGTAAACAGGTCCTCACCATAAGTTTTATCCTGTAGCCTCCATTTTTCTTTTTTATTTTTTTTTGCACGAATTCTATGTCTTATTAGTACATCTTTTATTTGCAAATTTATATAAAACCTAAATCACCTATTTATTTTACACTGCCTTGCTTTCATTAAATGTTACTCCTGCCATCTTTCCTAGTTGGAACACTTTCACCTCAACATTTTAAAACTTACTTGAATCGATTATCAATGGCTTATTTGTTTCTCAACTTAAAATTATTATAGCATATTCAGTCTTCTAATCACACCAAGTTCTTTATGTACACATCTTTAAATAATTTCCACCTCTCTTGTTGCAGATAACAATGTCAGCAGTCAGAGAGTGGGCTGCTGCTCAGAACAACGGGGTTCTTGAGGTTAATTTTCTTAGTCTCTAGCTGCTTTCCATTCTTATGATATATAAGCCCCGCAATTCTCAAGTTTCATGAGAGCAGTCATGGGGTGTGAAACCTCTACAGTAACTAGAGGTGTAAACGAGCTGAGCTTGAGCAGTCTAGTGTTTGTTCGTGTTTGGCTCTTTCGATTTTTTTTGTTCAAAATCAGTCCATGCTCGAGATGGCTCTTGAATAGCGTGTTCTTGTTTAGGTCAGCTGAGCTCATGTTCGACTTAAATTTAGCTCAGATAATTTTAAAAATAATGAATATATATATATATGTATATATATATATATATTACAACAGAAAAAAATTTAATATAAAAAGGTTATAATAAGTATTGTTTGTTAATTATTTAATTAATTCGAGCTACAACGTGCCGAACACGATCAAATAAACGTTTGTTTGTGGTCGGCTCGTTTATAAAACGAGCTAAAAAAAACTGTGTTCAGCTCGTTTGTTTCACGAATGAATCAAATACAACCACTTAATGAGCCGAACATGAGTTGTTCCCGAACATGAGTTTCTCCAATTACCAGCATGACTGTCAAAGTATTCATGCTCGAGTGTTTGATGAAATCCATTCCTGATGTCAGGCAGTGGCAGTCAATAACCTGGGGAAGTGGAAGACAGCGACTCAAATGACTGCACTAACAATCCTCCTCCTCTCCAGAGACCCCAGGTTTCCAGATCATCCTCTCATTCCAATGTTTCTTCAGAACTAATTCTTAATTGGGAAATTTACATACCTAGCACACAATTCTTATGGATTTACATATCTTACAACTAAATTTTTGATATTTACATACGCGACACTCTGGTGCTTTAAACATGCATGAAAATGTGTATTTGACTTCTAAAAAGTGGTAACAGTACTATCGAAGATTTGAGTGTTGTGTGTAAATACGAAGGTTTACGTGTGAGATATCTAATTAAATAAGAATTGTGCGCTATATATGTAAATCCCCTTTCTTAATTTTGGGCATAGAATCCTTAAATTCCTCAAGTTCTCATTCTGTTTTGCTGATTTATTATGTTGTGCAGTTTAACAGGACCAGGCATTCTGGTATCAACTGGAGTGTTTCTGCTTTATGTTTCAGCTGGTCTTGCTTTATGGTCATTAGCAGTCTACATGAGGAAGATTTGGAGATTTCTGATCAAGTAGATTCTATTCATTCAATTATATTGAATTTATATGTTGCAAAAAATTGTACGGTCAGAGAACATTTTATTTATTTTTTAAGGAAATAGTTTATAGAATGATTAACTGTTTTTTAAACTGTTTTATGTTACTGGAAGCTTGTTCTGGGCCTGTTCTGGTTTATTCAGCCAAGCAGTGGGTGGATGAAGTGCCTGATTTTGTTCACTTCAGCTTCCTTTTGATGAAATTTTACTTTATTTATCTGATGTACAGTCAATCTCACTGCTGCATAAACTTTGTATGAATTATATTGATGGAATACAGAAATTTGAGAAATCTTGCTATGTTATGTTCTACTGGCAAGTATGGCTGGCTTTTAGAGAATATTTTAAGAAGGTATTTGTTGTTATATAAAGTTTATTCCACATTGCAATTTTTACTTTGTTTTTTTGGAAGTTTTTTCATATTCCTTTACATTGGTGTGATACAATTCTTAAAATGCAGTTTCCATTAGTGATTTTGATTGTAATATTTTCTTCTTTTGAAAGGTTTCTATTCCTAGAACTGATTTACATGTTGACATATTAATATTTGAAAATGATGGAGGATTTTGCTTGCAGTACAATCACCCCAATATATTGAATTGAGTTGGCCTGTATGTAAATATGCAAATACTTAATGATTCATTTTAGCAGCCCTAATTTTTGCTTCTGCAGCTGATTACATTCACATACATCATAAAAGATATTTCTACAAACTTCATTCGGGCAATTCAGTCACCAATCTTAAAGAAAATCAGTTGATAGTAGACTAAAGAACCCACCTCAACAAAATTGTGGGCTGGAGCTTAATATAATATAAAAAATTAAATATTATGGGTTTAAATCACAAGAACTTTAAAAAAATAAATACAACTTTTGTTAAATATATAAGCTATACATAATGCTCATTGTTAAACCAGGCTTCATGCAGCATATCAGAATAAAAAGGTGCATTGAACTCGTGTGTTGGAGAAGTTACGCTATTGCTTGATAAAACCTTACTGGAGCATTTACATACATATCACACACTTATAATGTCTTTACATATTTAACATCTAAACATTCACACATACATGTATAATACAATTATCACTATATTCTTAAAAGTGAAATATATTTGTATACACAAACCCAAGCATAAAGAATTTTCTCTAAATTTCTCTTACCGAATCGAGCTCCGTTGTCGAAGTGGCTAAATCAAGCTCACCTGTCGATCCGATCGGTCTCATTTTCCTCGAACTGTGCAAAGGCATCTATCAGAGGAAACCAACATGACTAATAAGGACACCAGTCAATCCCTTATAAAGACGTTGCCCGACATTTGAGACTCAATTTTTTAACCTAATTACAAGGTATGGTCGTCATACTGATAATACCTTATATCAACCGATAATACCTGACAACCATGCCACAATCTTTCCATCAAGACATTGGAGCAAGACACACTATAGTGCAAAATATACAACTTCAATTATTTTATTAAATTCCTCCCTAAGGTATAAAAAGGGGGGGAAAATGAGAGAGCGGGGGATCCTTCTCCTTTTCTCCCTCCTCTGGAGATCACTCGCTTTCTATCTTTATTTTCCTCTTTTATCCATCCAAAATCTCACAACTCAGAGAACCCCGAGGAGCTGCCTCCCCCCACTTATCGGAGATCGGAAATTAATAAATTTCCTAAGGTTCCCTCAAAAAAGTTTCATCCATCTCCCTCCTATTCATTCTCTCCATGTTACAAGGTTTTTACTGGTTGTATGCACTCACGAACAATATGAGATACTATATCTAAAAAGAATTCAAAACATTTTTTCATGCAAAGATTTATAATTAGATATATAAATACATAAAAATTGTGTGGGATGCATGTAAATTTCCCTACCTTAATATGGGAGCATGGAAAAAAATAAACAAATCTATAAGCCTTAAAATGAGAATAAGAACACATTCAGTAAAAAAAAAAAAAAAAAACTGATCAATTAATATAACATTTTTAAAAACTGGCGCATTCTTCTTAATGAACCTGCCTTCTTCTTGTTGAAAAACAATGGCTTAAAAAGACCTCTGGAAGTTAGTCGATAGCCCCAATCGTGTGCTCTTCTTCTGAGCCTTCTTTTTCCTGTAAAGATACAACCAGCTCATTCATTATAACCCTAAAAACCCAAAAAAAAAAAATAGTTTTAAATGAACTTCTTTAAGCTTCTGAATTATGTGAAAAATTCTTCCATAAATTCTTTGTTAGAAGCAGNCCCCCCCCCAAAAAAAAAAAGTTTTAAATGAACTTCTTTAAGCTTCTGAATTATGTGAAAAATTCTTCCATAAATTCTTTGTTACAAGCAGCGAAGACTTGATAAACATATGCCTTACCTGATTTATGAATATGTCTATTAGTAAATCCATTTGCCTTAACAGGCAGCTCCATATTTTGCTGTTCCATTTTATTCAGTGGAGAATCATTTTCTGGAGAAAAAATAGGATCATCTTTCACTGAAGTAGAAAGATCAACTAATAACACATCAGGCCCTTCAATTTCTGCAGTAGAAACATGCTTCTTTTCGCATTTAATTTTAGTTACAAATCCCTTGGGATCATTTCTTTTGCAAATAACATTTTCCTGTGGCTGCATTTCCAATTTGGCAGAACTATCTGACAAAACCACACCAGTTGATGCAGCTTCTGAAGAAGAATTTTGTTGATTTTCCTGTTCTATGTTTACCTGAGTTTCTAAAGGTACAGATATATGCTCCTGCCCACAAATTTCATCAGGATAGCCATTAAGTGGCACATCACCTGGTGAGGAATTTTTCTCTTTGATCTCCATCTTCTCTACATAATGATCCTCTACAGTAATGATTATGTTATCAATCATGGAAATCTGATCTCTAGAACATGAAGCAACATCCACCTGATCTCTAACTTCTATATCTTCATCACCAACACTATAAAACTCTGTTGGGGATGGTGCTTTCAATGACAAGTCATCTGAAATCCACATTTCAGTCAGAGAAGTATTCTCAAAAACATCGATTTCCATATCATTTTTGTCCGAACATTGCTCGGTCTCTTCATTTGAGGTTTTTGGTACAGATTTTGCAACCACAGCCACCATATTCTCCAGCGAAGCATGATCATGTTGATCAACTTCATCAGATTGATGGGGAGCCATTCCGTTGATAGAGCATGTAAAATGAGCTGCATTTTGGCCTTTAGAATGTTTGCTGGCGGCGGAGAAAAGCTTAGTTATATCATCAAGTGAGGGAAGATCATTCTCCCCGCTGGATATTGGATCCCAATCATTCCATTCCTTGAACCAGTCGCAAAGAGAGTCCTTTTTTTCATTAGGTAATATTCGTTCTATTTTGATGGCCTCTTTGAAGTAGCAATCTTTCTTTCTCAGGGAATTAGCGACCAAGGACCTGCTTTGATGATGAATAAACCACTTGGTTAAAGAAGAAAGGCATGATTTTGTGGACAAATGGCCTTATTGCATGGAAGAGGAATGAGATATACGAACCTACAATTCTTAGAAATAGCTGCTTTAGCTCGCTCCATGGTTAGGCCGAGCAAAGTTGCTGATAAATTTGCGACATCACGAGGACCTCTAACTTCATCGAAACTTGTAGCAGAACCTGAGATAATCAGGTTCTTCCCGCGTGTCCACTCGCCCAATCGCTACGTTAAATTATACGAAATCAGGCGATTCAGATGATTAAAATTCAATAAAAGAATAAACATAAACATGACACCAAGGCTTTGTTGAGAAGCTCTATGAGCTCATTATCTGTTCACATTACCTCATATCAATCATCTTAAAACGATAATTTATCTTCTTCACTTCAAATACTAACAGTTTAACACCTATCTCTTCAACCCATCAAATACATGTGCCACAACCCACCAAAAAAAAAAAGTTTAATGTAATTTATGGTTTGTTTGATGCGGCTGCAACCACTCGTGTAAAACATTTTCAGAAAAAAAATTTCTTTTTTTGAGGTTATTATGCAATCTCTTTAAAATATAGAAATGTTGGATTAAAGAAGTTATGGAATGCAGCTGCAATTTCGAACATAGGGTGATGAACAGTCACAAAATGCCTTTATAGAACAGAAATAATGCATATGTGATGGCATAAGGCAAGCTCACTGCTAACTCTAAGCGGCATTTAATACATACCAACCCAATTCCTATGTATATACACATGTAACAGCTAAACTAAACTTATAAAAGTAGTATTTTGTTATGTGATATGAAAGATTTGAGTGGTATAAAGGTATATAAAGTAAAGTTTAGGTGCTAGATATGTAAATACATACAAATTAAGCGGTTTGTATGTAAAAAACATGCATACCTTGGCGTCTGACAATATTTGCCGCCTTGCATGACCACCAGCAATAATATGAGAATAGGATATCTCAAAATGCACCCCACGCTGCACAGAAATTTTCAGAATGAAATTACTCTAGAAATCATGATTCTTGATAATCAAATCAACATACAGACCAAAGTAATACCTTAATTGCAGCTTGAACCATTCCAAGCTTCAACCTGAAGGGTAGTTTCTGAGAAAAATCTAATGAAATTATATCAACCTGTGTAAGAAAAAATGCCAACTTTGTTCAAATCATACAGTTTCTCATCAGATCAAAAAAAAGAAAAATGTAGAGCCACTTACCTCCGAAGCACTGCACGCCTGATCGAAAGCCATCTGGTTCAACGGCCGCGTCGCAACTAGATCATAAGTCCTCAAGAGGCGGTTGCCGATGTTGAGGGCTGACGCCGCGGCGGCGCTGTCGACGGAGNCTCAAATCATACAGTTTCTCATCAGATCAAAAAAAAAGAAAAATGTAGAGCCACTTACCTCCGAGGCACTGCACGCCTGATCGAAAGCCATCTGGTTCAATGGCCGCGTCGCTACTAGATCATAAGTCCTCAAGAGGCGGTTGCCGATGTTGAGGGCTGACGCCGCGGCGGCGCTGTCGACGGAGATAGTTATGCGGGTGTATTGCCTGAAGGGAGAGGTACGGGGGACACCAAGGAGATCTCGATGGAGGGCGACGGAGGAAGTGAAGGCGGCGGGGGAGCTTCCGGCAACGGATTCGAGAAAGGATTGAGGCTCGAAGGGCGCAATCCGACATCGGTCGGCGTCTGAGAGAACGCCGCGGAAGGGGCGATCATAAGCGACGGCGGTGTAGCCAAGCTCCATTGCACGGGCGACAGTTCGCAGACGACAATCGGGGCCGCTGCGAGCATCAGGTGCGGGAGCGCTGGTTTTCTCGATGTAGGGGATGCTTAAATCGAAAAATGACATCGACGGAGGAAGCGGCGGCCGGCGGCGGGGACGGGCGGGAAGTTGAGGCGCGGAAGAAGGGTTCGGGAGGACAAAGGAGGCTTTTGTGCCGTCCGATTGTAATGCCACGGTTCTGATATGAGTTTTTTTGGGGCTGGGACACCTTTTTCCCTGAAGGTTTTTTTATTGCAGAAACAATATAGCTTTGTACTGTTTTCAAGTAATTGTGTGTTGGGGTACATGTGTAATTTAATTTATTTTATTTTGATTAATTATTCAATTTTTTAGAGGTGTTTAGACAAAAGTCTCTCAGTAAAAATATTTTAGTTGAGAATATTATTTATTTAAAAAGGTTCTAATAAAAATAATAAATCATTATATGAAAGTTTTGAGAAAATTTTACATCCGAAGTGGGGATGCAGCTCTGTGTGCGGATTCTAGTAATATGTCGTCATGTGTGCTATATATGACCATCTAATAAATTATTAAAGTGAAACCACTGATGTTGTTGGAGTAGAACCGCGAATGTTATTGAGATGGTTATTAGGGGTTATTGAACGGTTATTGGGGCATTAACTCTAATAACGTAGCAATAATCCCTCAATAAGCCCATAATAATCCTTCAATAACTTTCAAGTTTCAACTCCAATGGAGATGTTTTAGTACAATGGAAATGTTTTTTGAGTCTTTAGACGTTAGAGATGAAAATAAAAAGTAAAGTAATTACATTGGGTGTGAATAAGATTAAATAAGAGAATGCCAATAATAGTTAACTCTTATAGGAACATGATTGATTAGTTAGGAGCTTTAATGAGGTTTAAAGGAACAATTAATAAGTCACTAAACTTTGACAATATTATGAAGGTTTAAGGCGTGATGAAAAAAAAAATCCTTCAATGATGCTATAAACATTAAAAAAAATAGCATTTTGTCTCTTATATTGAATATAGCTTGATGGAAAGATAATTAATCAAAGTTTCCTTAAGAATGAGGCATTTATAATAACTTTGAAGATTTTGGATTATAACTTCAAGATGTTAATGACCTAGCAGAGTTAGGATGGTTGTGATGGATGGATTGTGTGATGTATTAATGAAGGAACTATGTGTTTCATGTTTGTCAACATGTGAAAAAGTGTTGAGTTCATAGCTTGAAATAGGTCATATAATATGGCAACATAATGAGTGTATGTGAGTAAATTAATGTTTTAAATTCATTGAAAAAGAATAAATAAGTGTGGGCTCTTTTAATTTTTGGCGCCTTTTGAAATTGCTAAGTTGGTTGGTAAAGAAGTGTGCTTCTTTGATAGGTAACATGCAATATAAGGATTCTAAGTGAGCTTTGATAACATTGATAAATAATAAACATTAGGATATGTGTCATATTCAATAAACACAATAAAAAAATTTACTAGATGACTTTTTAAAAAGATACATGACTTGTAAAATGAATTGTCATGACTTTTATTAGATGATGAAAGAAGCTATTGAGACTACTAGGTGGACTTAGTAAGAGGAATTGTCCAGAGATCAAGGCTGTTTTGGGAGATTCTAAGGATGTTTCTCACAAGTGCCCCCAAGAGCACACTACAGATGATGTGAGGTTATGTCATTGATGATTTAAATCAATTATAATTGTGGGGAACAAAATTTATGGACGATCTTTTGATTTACATTTCCCCTAGAACGATCGACTAGGCTAATTTGACTTAGGATTATCAAAGTTTGCTTAGTGACCTCAGTTCTATTTCTGTCAAATCAATATTTGAGTAGCGAATATATTTTAACATTTTAAAGCTCTCAAAGCCAACCACTTAATTATTATGTATTTTTGTTTCTAACACCTAAACTTCAATTTTTACTTGTATGTCAGCTTACTTATGCGTGAAAAGATGTATTTCACTTTTCAGAATTGTAATTCTGATATCTTTTATGTGAAATACAAGATTTTATTGGTAGAAATGCAAAAAAAGCAAAGTTTAGATATTTGATAAGTAAATACTCAAGTATTGAGCGGTATATATGTAAATGCCCCAACTTTAGATATCTTCATTTTAAAGAATTTTTTTTTTAAAAAAAAAGACATGTCATGAGATTGTTAGGAAGTGTTTGTTGACCTAATTTAGAAGGAAGAAAATGAAATTTGATTTTTCTTCATTTTATATTTTTGAATTTTTTTTAAGAGGTTCTATTTTAAGCAAGAAGGCTTAATTTATCATAAATTAGAAAAAAAAAAGTGAAATTATAAAAACCTCCCTATTCCATTTTTGATGAAAATTACATTTTTATTCCAAGTTTGACAAATAAATCCGCATGATTTATTTTATTATATTAGTAAGGGCTCTTAAGCTAAATGGTATGATCAAGATTTATTAATCTTGTAATAATCTACCAACAACTCAGCAAAGAGATTATTAAATGCCCTACACTCACGTAAAAGCAAATAAGTATCACTCAATTTTCATGTGTACTCGAACTGTTAGACACATTAGAGGAGGATGTAGGCTCATATAATAGCCTTTGATCATTCCTTTTTATATATATATTGAAAAGATTGATCTACGGTAAGAGACTGTCGATCAACCACGATAGGTTGGACTGACCAAGAGGCAGACCCCCATTCCAATTTTATGTGCTATTTGAATCCTCCCAAAATTGCTGGAATTTGAACCCTCGACCCGAGGATCTTTCGCCAAGACCACTATCAATGAGTCAGGGCTCACACACACACACACACACACTCTCTCTTTGTGTGAGTGTGCGTGAGCGCCTCGCGTACTTCGACCTATTGGTTGACATCAATTGTATAAGACCCCTCAGGTCGGAGATTCAAATCTTCTCTGGCACAATTGACCTTAAAAAAGTGGTACTCGAATTGTTAGGCACATTAATGGTGATTGGAGACATGTATAATAATCTCTGATCATTCCTTATATATCTATATCTATACATACATACATACATAGACACATCAAGTTAGTTTTTTTTTTCAGTTTAAATTATGATGTACTACCTTTATCATTAAATATAGTACTACATTCATCATTTGTTTCATAATCTTTATGAAAAAAATATGGAGCATTTACATACATACCAATCAATATCTATATATTTACAGATCTAAAGCAAAATTTTAACTTTAAAAAAAAATGAAATAAACCTTTTTTCATGGAGAGATAAGATGTTATACTTATAAAATTTAAAACATAGGTGTTAGATATGTAAAAACAAAAGAATTAAGTGGTATATTTGTAAATCTTCCGAAAAATACACCATGATATAGTTGCTGACATGTACAAATATGAACAAAATCACACTCATTTGTTAATGTTCATTTGTTTAAGGACTAATTTATTAAATGCTCTATACTTATAAGATAAGTACTCTAAATAAAATTTTATTTGCTAAAATTCATTTAAAAGATATTCAATAATAACTTATTATAATTTAATATTAATTTGCACTAAAATTAAATGTAAATTTCACATCTAATTTAATTATTTTATTATCATAAAGTTTACTCATAACTTATATATTATTTTACGTAGTTGATATAAATTAGTTAGATGCTAATTCAAAATCAATTCAATTGAGGTTACTTAGGGTCTGTTTGGAGCAACTGCAGCTTATCGAGTTTATGCTGATAAACATATCAATTAATTTGATTCATGCAAATATTAATTAATATTTTTGAGTCCTTAGGTTTGACTGAAATTTATGTATTTATTTAAAAAAAATATTACATCATCATATTCTAATAAAATTTGATTAAAATAAATTTCAAAAAAGTTATTAAAATTTAATTAAAATGAATTTTAAAATTTATAAATATAATATAATATATCAATAAACATTTAATTTTATTTTATAATGATATAAAATAAATTTTAAAATCTTAAAAGACATTTTCACACACTTAACTTTTCAACGTCAATTATCTTAATATAAAAACATAAATTATAATATTTAGATATTAAGTCAACAATGTTATTTTCAAAGTTAGTTAATATAAAAATGGGCAAATAGGAGGTCCTTTTTACAAAATTTTCAAATCTCGCCAAATTCGGCTTGCTGGTACGCGGAAGCAATCAACCGTTAGCTCCGGCTAGGAGATCGATCCGGGACGAAGACTTTGGACGCCATTGTTCTCCCTTCGAGGTTCTCTAGTGTTCTTCCTCCTGCTATCTTCACCGCCGGAGAATTTTTTTATTTTCCGAGATCGATTATTATGAGGAACATCACGCCGCGCCTACTACTCGTTTTTTGCATCATTCTCGGTTTAGTTTCAGGTGATTTTCTGCTGTTATGTCATTGCAAGTGATATGAATTTTCTCTTTTGTGGTGCTTGGTGTGGGCATGGAGATTGATTTGATTAGTTAAGATCATCAATGGCAATGCATAGAATCTATCTTTTTCATTTTTTTTTCTTGTGAATTTTGATCAATAAGAGCTTATTGCAGAACTTTTATTTAGATTCTTCAGCTTTGAATGGAATGAATTGCTCCTTGTTTTAAGATTATTTGTTAGGAACTTTTGGTGAGTTTTGAAATGCAGAAGCTAAACTGGGGGTTTAGGAGTATAATTATGATGTTTAGGGTTTTAATTCTAATGAGATGTAGTTAGGAACTTATATGACTCATAAGCACATCAATGGAAGAAATATATATCTTTTTGGTTTTTTTATTATGTATGCACGATGATTCCCTTTAGACCAAAATACCTCCGTCAATTAA
Source organism: Phalaenopsis hybrid cultivar (assembly GCA_002079205.1). Lineage (NCBI taxonomy): Eukaryota > Viridiplantae > Streptophyta > Magnoliopsida > Asparagales > Orchidaceae > Phalaenopsis > Phalaenopsis hybrid cultivar. The sequence continues at coordinate 376,449 of JXCR01133121.1, forward strand.
CAAAGTGAGTTAGAATAGTCGTTTAATGGTTACAAAGAATTTTGATTATTTTAAGAGCTTATTGGTCCTTAATCTTTTTATTACTTTCTCTGTTTTTCCCTTGGAAAAATTTTCATGAATGCGATCTTTCTCTACCAATTATTGTTGAAGTTTAAATGATCCGAAATAGGTTTTATAATCTAAACTTTAAACCGCTTCTCCTTTAGACTTTAATTTATCTGCTATAAACTTAATATGTTGGAGCCATCTTACAGTTATATTCATCTTTGATCCATGGCTAAATCATGATAGAATAATCTGAACAATTTTTTAACGATGTTCAGACGTTATTTGAATTTTATTCTCTTGATCCATCTTCACCTATCCTTTGACTAATCTACAAACTATCTTCAACATATAATTGAGCAATCATCTAATCATCTTTGATACATAATAGAATTTTTTTGAACCATTTTCAAACAATCTTTGAACCCTCTTTCAAGCTTCTTCGACCCTTATGCAATTGTGATCAAACTTTTTTTAATAAAGGCATAAATGGTTCAAATATTGCTCAGCCACGAGTTGAAGGATGTTCAAAAACGCATCAAAGATGGTTCAAATTTTTCTTAGCATAGTTCAACCATCGTCAAAGATAGTTTGGCCATAAACCCAGATGATTCAATTATGGTCAGTTTAGTTTGAGGAGATTTTTTGCTCTACATCACCTCCTTCAGGATTAACTTGTTTGAATTATCAGGATATGTATTCAAGTATTTGATTTAATTTTACTAGTTGAGATGCATTGCAGTGCTTGAGCCACAAATAGAGTCGAGATGTTATAGTGAAACTGATAAATAATTTGGGGCCAATGTTTTCATTGTCCAGATTGGAAGATTCTTTTTGGGCACTTCCTTAAAGCTCATGAAATATAATTTTCTAGTACTCTCATTCATCATTTGTTGCTGGGGATGGCTAACGATGATGAGAATGATGAGTACTTTATTATGTTCAATATTAAAGGGAAAAAAATAACATTCGGAAATGTTCACTTTGCTTTACCTACTAGTTTAAGTTTTAAAGTGTTCTCATCTAATAAAGAGTTCAAATGGACGACAGGAAGAAGTAGACTACTCAGAGCTACGTTGATAGAGAAAATAATTTCAAGAATGCCAACCTTGAGAATGTTTTTATGAACTAGTAGAGATGATGTGTGGAAGCTTGGATTGTGGCCATACTATTTTGCTATTGGTGTTTTCAACCATTGTAAACACAATGTTATCTTTACTGAAATAGTTGTCATAGTTGAAGATGAGAATTCATTTTTCAGTGTCTCATGGGGAAAAATATCATGCTAGAGAACACTAAGAGGACTAAAAAGTATCATTATGTATTATGAGGCCATTGCCCTAACTAAGAATGCTTTGGCCCGCTATATTATTTTTGGATATGCTATATCATTATTGTACTGGGGTCTGGGCTTGTGAAGCCATTCTAGACTTAAAACAAGATGTGTTGAGTCTCTTAAAGAGAGAGCATAAAAAATGCCAAACTTGACATGCGACGAAGTGCTCTTGGGCAAGATGTTATTATCCAAAGACCTCTCTTTTTTTGTTATTTACTTTTGTTTGACCACAAAATAAGCGGAAATAAGAAATCAATTTAAAATGTTGTCTTCTTGTTAGTGCAATGAATCTTGCCATAAGAAGAGAAAAACTGCAGTTATTGTACCAAACGATCACATAAGAAGTGTAAAAAATTGCTCAATTTTATCTATTTCTAATAACAAAATGCTCTATCATTTAAAAAATGATATTTATAACACAGTTAAGAAGGATGAAGTGAATTTTCACTATTATAGGAGGATGTTATTTGTAGGATATTTTTTCTCACGAAAACTTATTGTTTATATAGATAGTGAACTGAGAAAATTTTACTTAGTCCCGTACTATAAATGAGGAAGTCCTCTTACTAAATAATTTATGAAAATCTTTCTTTTCTCTTTCTTGGTCTTCTCTCACAATGACTCTTATTAGAGCTTGCCGCCATTTTGGAAAGGCACACAACGCATAAATTTGAGAAGAAGTGATGCTAGTCAGCAAGTGCCTATTTATTTATAAAAACAATCATATTCTGATACTTTATTTGATATAATAGGTATTTTGAATGATAATCTTCATTATATGGAGGGTTCTTTCAAAGTAGCCTTTCAGACTATAAAAGCAAATATTCAAGAACATGTTCGTTTTAGTATTTTACATTTTTATCTTACTACTTTGTCTTCTTCTTGGAGCTATTTTGATTAGGAACTCTTCTAATAATTTGTGATGAAATAATCACCCAAAGCACTCAAATTATAATGATTCAAAAGATTTCTGGGGTTGTGCTTTATTTTTATTTCATTTAACATTCAATAATTTTACTTCTTTGCAGGAATGTTTTCATCGAAGTCTGTTATTCTCAGTTCTATTGAAATTTTCAACACTCATGAATGGCTGTCTCCTCAACCAGTCGTCTACTTCCATTGTCAAGGAGAGAACAAGATCATTTTGCCAGACGTGAAAGAGGAAAACTTTGTTTACAAGTTCAAGGGCATCGAATCATGACAGGTTCGTAAACTCTGCTTTGCTTGCTTTTATTGGTAGCTAATTATTGACTATTCTAGTTTTTCACATAAAATCCTTGCAAATTTTTTTCTTAAAATTTTTAGTTTTGTATGTGTTACTTCACATAAATTATCTTCCAGTGTAAGGTTTGTTAATGTAGATCTATAATAATATGCACTAAATTATGCAAACGTATGGAAATTTGTAGACAATACACTCTTTTTGACAACTTTTTGTTAACTTGGATCAACATCTAAAATATTAAGAGATTCAACACTGATGTTAAATTAATAGCCTTATGCTAGAAATAGCGCATGAATATTCAACAACATAAGAACTATCTAATCAACTGAAAATCATGCATTTGTAGAAATGTTGATTTTATGTGACTTGAAGATAATTTATTTATGCATAACAAACAATAATAAGATTTAGAGAGCAAAAATAAGTTAGGAAGAAAAGAAGTTACCAAATCTGTAATGTTTAGACGATGATTGCTTCAAGGCATGAAAATCAATTAATGCATTTCCACTGAGCGATGCCACACTTGGCCGTGTGACCTAACACTTGGCTGGGCGACCCAACAGTTGCCTTGGTATGGGATACCCTTTACCATTGAGGACGATCTAGCGCTTGTTTGGGTATGGGCGACCACCCATCACTAAGGTCGGCGATCCAGCGCCCCGATGAACTCTTCTGAAACAGAGTCATTTACAATCCAATGTCCAAGAGGGATGCAACCACATCCAGATAGGATCATTTTAGTTGGAAACAAAGCGTCCAGAAACTAGGTGCTCAAGACGGATGATTCAACGCCAAAAACAGTTTGAGTAATTTAGGCATATAAGTGCTCGATGTGGAATTTGAAGAAGCTCTTGCTAGTGCATGAACAAAGGCGAAAGATTGAACGAGCAGTGTGTGTAAAAGAGCATGCAAAATTTTGCATGTGGATGTCCATTTTTTTTTGTGTGATCGAGAGAAGAGTGTTCCTAAGCCCTATGATTGTAGAAAGAGTTTGAGTGTGGTGTAATTTGTACATTTCTTTTCATTTCGTAGTGAATATTTTGGTGTGGTGTGGCTCCATCATTTTTTTCCCATCTCATGTTTTTCCATATTAAAAGTTTGTGTTCTATTTTCTTGGTTTCTTGTTTGTGTTCTTCAATTCAATTGTTTGCTTCAAATCTCTCAAATTTTTGTTTTTTTGCAAATCTAGGGAAGTGAAAATATTCTTCCAATAAGTGGTATCAGAGCAGCGGTTTCCTAAAGATCTCTGATTTGAGGGGGAGCAATGGCTGACGAAATATGATACAATGTGAAATAATACAATGATTCAAAATATGCATTCTAGAAAATGCATGTTGAACATTTATTGTATAAAAAAAATTATACTGCCATTGGAAGGAATCATCAAGAAGTCGAAATCGATGACTCGGGAAGAATAGAAAGTTCTTGATCGAATAACACTATATTTAATCTGTCTTTCATTTTTCTCATCTATTGCATTTAACGCTGTGAATGAAAAAAATACGGTGTATCTCATGGCTGCACTAATAAAGATCTATGAGAAGCCCTTGACTTCAAACAAAACTTTTCAATGAAGAGATTGTTCAATATGAAGATGGTAGAAGGTATTTAGGTGACTAAACATTTGAATAATTTTAACAATATAATTATGTTTTATGGGCATAAAATTCAATGACGAAGGTAGGGCACTGTTAATCCCATTTTCATTGCTAGATTGTTGGTTACGACGTTAAGCAACTCTTCAGGTATTATGAAGCTAAACTTTGATAACATTGTAAGATTAGCGTTAAATAAAGAAGTCCACAAGAAGGTGAGTAGTGAAACTTCAAATTCTATGTTGAATGTTGAAAACAGAAAAGGAAATCTAGATATAAACACAGACGATGAAATATTAAGTCTTGAAGAGGAAAATCCAGGTCAAAAAGAGAAAACGACAGAGGTGAATGCTAGAATTACGGTAAGAAAGTTCATTTCAAGGACTACATAACTCCGATGAAGGTTGGGGGTGGAGGTCAAGACAGAAAGTTCTCTACAAATATCTCCACAAATGAAATCCAAGTTGGCTCCCTTATTTTCTCTTTATATAGTATTGAATCTTGGATAGTAGATTCATGTGCATTTTTTCATGCTTGCCCAAATAAATAGATGTTTAAAAACTATGTTCAGAGTGATCTAGGTAATGTGTATTTGGGAGATAACAAAATTTGTAGTATTGTATGAAAAACAGTGATGTTGATATTAGGTTGTCAAGTGGATCAGTTTGGAAGCTCAATGAAGTTACAAATGAAATCCAAGTTGGCTCCCTTATTTTCTCTCTATATACTATTGAATCTTGGATAGTAGATTCATGTGCATTTTTTCATGTTTGCCCAAATAAATAGATGTTTAAAAACTACGTTCAGAGTGATCTAGGTAATGTGTATTTGGGAGATAACAAAACTTGTAGTATTGTATGAAAGAGTGATATTGATATTAGGTTGTCAAATGGATCACTCTGGAAGTTCAGTGAAGTTAAACATTTTTCATGTTTAAAGAGAAATTTGATCTTAGTGAACCAGCTTGCAAGAATAGGGTATATGATTACATTTATAGGTGATTCGTGGAAAGTGATCAGAGGGGTAGTGGTGATGACTCGAGACAATATTAAAGACACTCTTTACCTGACAATAAGATGATTGAATCTATTGATGTAGTTGGAATGAAGATTAATGCCGGGCAAACTTGATCATATGAGTGAGAAATGTATGAAGTTCTTATTTTTAAGAAAAAAATTACTGATTTAAAGTTTATAAAGTTAAATTTTTGTAAAGATTGTATGTATGACAAGTAAAAAAATATTAGTTTCTTCAAAAGTGGGTCAAAGATGAAGTTCAAAATGTTGGAGTTAGTGCATAGTGATGTATATGGTCTTATTCAAGTTTAGTATATTGAGGCTCCCACTACTTTGTACTTTTATTGATGATCACACCAAAAAAAATATGAGTATATTTATTAAAGCATAAATCTGATGTATTTGATGTGTTTAAGAAGTGGAAGAACATGGTTGAGAATGAATCAAACTTGGGTTGAGGTGTCTCAGATCGGATAATGATAGTGAATATCATGCTCAGAGGTTCATGAACTATTGTGCATTTGAAATAATCAAATATGAGTTCTTAGTTCCAAGGACACCACAACAACATGATATGGTTGTGTGCACGAATAAAGCCATCACAGAGCATGGCAGGAGTATGAGGTTGCATGCATGTTTACCAAACCAGTTTTGGACAGAAGCTGTGAACACTGCAGTCTATCTAATAAACGATTTATTAGTAACTTTGAATGAAGGTTTACCTAAAGAAATCCATTTCACCTGAGTGACAATGAGATAAATCCATTAAAACTGGATTGACAATGAGATAAATCCATTCAATTTGAGATTATTCAGCATATGTTCATGTTAATGCAGGATCCAAAAGAGTTTGATTTGAAATCTGCCGTGTGCATTTTTTTTAGATATGACTCAGATGAGTTTGAGTACAAATTGTGGAATTATCATAATAAGTTCATTAGGAGCAGAGATGTGACTTTCAACGAACTGGAGATGTACAAGGATAAAAGCAAAACCTAGGATTGTCCATCAAGTGTTTTTAAATACCCTTCCAAATATTTTGAGATGGAAGATATTGGTGATCGGCAAGATTGAGAAAGGCGAGGTGCTCAATTTGAAAAAAAACACAATAAGTTTTTTCAGTCACCTGTTGTTGAAGTTAAAAGGTCCAATAAAGTCATATGAACAATACAGAGGTCTTCTCCATCTTTGGACTATCTGTTGCTAATTGATAGTTTTGAACCAAAATGCTATTACCAGGCCACTTGAGCTGAAGAATCAAAGGAGTGAGTTTGTCATGGATGAAAAGATACAATCACTGAGGTCAAATTAAACTTGGGATTTGACATGATTATCAAATGACAAAAAGACACTACACAACAAGTGCATTTACAGACTGAAAAAAGAATCAAATGGCAACATACGCTATAAGGCAAGACTTGTTATGAAGTAGTTTCAACAAATTGAAGACTACTCAGAGATATTTTCTCCTGTAATGAAAATAACAATTATCAAATTTGTGTCGATCTTGATAGTAGAGAAAGATCTACATTTAGAGTAGATGGATGTAAACGCGGCCTTCTTACATGGTGATTTGAAAGAAGACTTGTACATGGTGCAACCACAGGGATATGAAGTTTTAGTGAAAGAAGACATTGTCCTCAAATTGAAGAAGAGCCTTTATAGTTTGAAGTAGACCATACGGCAGTGACACAAGAGGCTTTATAGGTTTATGTCAAACAGTAGTTACATAAAGTGCCAATTAGACCATTGTTGCTTCATAAAAAAATTTAATATACGCCTGTTGTATATGTATGACATGCTAATTGTAGGAATAGATATAAAAAAAGATCAGAAACTTGAAGGAGCAATTATCAAGAGAGTTTGAGATGAAGGATTTATGTCAAACTAAGAAAATTCTCAGTATGAGAATAGCAGAGACATGAGTGCATGCACAATGAAGTTGCCTCAGAAAAAATATGTTGAGGTCCTACATAAGTTCAATATGAGTGAGACAAAACAATTTGTATCTTCTTAGGTAATCATTTCAAGCTATCTAAGAAACTATCACCTAAGCCTGAAGTAAATCAAGCACAGATGAAAAAAAAATTGTATGCTTTAGAGTTGGAAGTTTGATGCATGCGATGATATACATGAGATCAGATATTGCACATGTTGTGAGAGTGATTGGCAAGTACATGAGTAATTTAATGACATATCATTGGAAAACAGTATAGTGGATTCTCACATGCTTGAAAGGAATGATCAACAAGACACTTTATTTTAGAGGTGTATGGATTAATTTATTGGGATATTTAGATTCAAATTTGGCAGGGGATATCAATGGTAGAAGAAGTATGATATGGTATATCTTCACTTTGGGAAACACAATAGTGAGTTAAGTTCCCAGGTTGTAAAAGATTGTTGTACTTTCAACTATAGAAGCCAAATATATTGCTATCATTAAGGCTAACAAGTAGATGATTTGGCTGCAGAGCTTTATGACAGAATTGAGCAAGGAGCAAGAGATTAAAAAAGCTTCATCGTGATAGTATGAGTTTTATTCATTTAGCTAAAAATATCGCTTTTCATGCCAGAATGAAACACATTTAGCTAAGGTATCACTTCATTCATTCTCTTCTAGAAGATGAACACATATTCTTGGTTACCTACAGGTCATGATCCTGCAAATATATTGAGTAATGTGTTACAATTGAATAACTGAAGTTATGTTTGACTTCAGTTGTAGTTTAGGAAAGTTGAGATATAGGGCTAGCCATACTAAAGTATATGACTATGAAAATGATGCAAGTTTGGAGGAGAGGTGATTGTAATCTATCTCCAAGTGAGAGATTGTAATGTGTGGAAGTTGATTTCATTAAAGCAGGGAAATTAAATCTTACATCTTCACTGGGCGACCCAACGCTTGGCCAGGAGACCCAGTGCTTGGTTGGGTATGGGCAACCCATCGCCAAGGTAGGGCACCCAATGCTTGGATGGGTATGGGAAAACCATCTTTGGGGAGGGCGACCCAGTGCTTTCCTGGGCATGGGAGATCTAGCGCCCATATGAACTCTTCTGAAACATAATCCACTATCTCTTTCTATTTTCAAACATAATCCACTACAATTAAAATATATTCATTTTCTAAAGATGACACAAATGGTCCTATAAAATGCATATCCTAAATATCAAATATTTCAACTTTTAGAATATAACATAAGGGTATTTCATTTTTTCTAAAAATATTTTCTATCCTCTGACATTTATCACATTTTTTAACATATTTATTGACATTATTAAAAATAATAAACTAGTAGAATCCTGATTGCGCGATCTTAGTAGCAGTTCTAAAACCTCTAAATGCCTTTAAAATTTTTATTTATGGCATTGTCTAATTACGTTTTCAACCTCTTCTAGGGGAGCACATTTAATAATTTGGTCATTGCATTTCCTCATGTGATAAGGTTTATCCCAAAAATAAAATCTGACATTAGATAGATATATATATATATATATATATATATATATATATATACATACGTTGATATAAAAATTCATAAGAAATAATGCCACTGTCAATATAATTGACAATATTAGCATACCAAAGAATCATTTATTCTATTATTACAAACAATTATTCATCAGAAGAAGTCTCATTAATATCGACATATAAGTTCTCAGAATTTTTTTGCTTTGGTTTGGACAAATGATCAACTATTTAATTTTTAATATATTTTATATGAATAATATCACTATCAAATTATTGTAATAGTAGTCATCTGATCGTGGCATCTTTCTTAGTCATAAGATATTTAATAACCGAGTGATATGTATAAATTTTCAATTTAGTATCAATCAAGTAAGAGCTAAATTTATCAAAAGGAAATACTATAGCCAGTAATTTTTTTTAGTGCCTGTATAATTAATTTCAACATCATTAAGAGTTATGCTAACACGGTATATCACATGAATGACTTTATCAATATTTTTTCCAATGCAGTTTCTAAGGCATAATCACTAGCATCACACATAAAATCAAATTAATATTTTTAATCGGGTGCTACTATAAAAGGTGTTCTGATTAATTTTTACTTTAAAGATTAAAAGCTACCAGGCACTCATTATCAAATTCAAAAGACACTTTATTCTCTAACAAACTATATAAAGGTTTAACAATTTTAGAGAAGTCCTTAATATATTGTCTATAAAACCCAACATGCCTTAATAAACTCTTAATCGCTTTCACCGAAGTAGGTGAGAGTAATTTTTCTGTAACTTGAATTTTAGCTTATTCTATATTCATACTTTTTTTAAAAAGTTTATGCTGCCAAATTTATGCCCTCAGTGATCATGAATTGACATTTATCCCATTTAAGAACAAGATGAATCTTTTCATCTTTGCCAAACATTTGGAAGATGTTCCAAATATAAGTTAAACAATATTTCAAAAACATAAAAGTTATACATAAACACTTCAATTCTCTTTTTAATAAGATAAAAAAATATATAAATTATGCGTCTCTGAAAAATAATTGAGGTATTGCATAAAATTAAATGACATTTTCGTAAAAACAAAAGTTCTATATAGATTATAGGGACTAGTGAAAGTAAGTTTTTCCTGATCTTCTGGTGCTATAAAAGTTTGTTGATATACTAAATAACCATCTAGGGAGCAAAAATAAGAATTTCATGCTAACTTATTTAACACGATTAAGAAATGTAGAGAAAAAAAATATTTCTAGTTGTTTTGTACAATTTTCTATAGTCTATAGGAGTCCTCCAGCTAGTGGCACTTCAAATAGGTATAAAACTCATTCTTTTCATTTTCAACTACAATCACCCTTCCTTTCTTAGAGACATGGATTTTGCTCACTCATATGGTATCAGAAATATGATAAATGATACCAGCATCAAGTCATTTCCTTTTTCACTATCTCTTTTATTATAGGGTTGAGCCTTCTTTGGGGGTCAGCATTCACTTCATGATTATCTTCAATCAAAATTTTATAAATGCATAATGGATGGCTTATTCTTTTAATATCCGTCATGCTCCAACCAAAGGCTTTTCTAAAATTCTTTAAAATGATCATTAACTATCTCTTATACATCACCCAATTCAGAAGAAATTATTATTAACAAAGCTGGAGATCTAGCTTAAGCGTCTCAACAACATAAGGTAATAAAATTTTAGCATTATTTGAGGTATATAAATGTTCAAATATAGTCCTAATCCTCTAGAGACTGCATCAAAAAGTCAAACTGATTTCCCTAGGATTTTCACAACTATCAATTAAGTTTTTCTCTATTGGGTCAATTTCTAAAATTTCATCAAACTCGCTTCTAACACACATTCACTAAGTCTATCATAAAACATTTATCATCACTGGTGTCATGGCAAAATTTCATTGATTTGAATACATTAAAAATCAATACTTGATCATTCACTCTCATATTGAGCTCTATTTCTGAATATTTATCATTAGCTTTCCAGGGGCTACAAAAAGTCAACCTAATATGATAGGAATATTTTAATTTTTCTCCATGTCTAATACAATCAACTTTTTAAGGAAGATAAATTTATCCACCTTTACAAAGATATTTTCTATAACCTCTCTAGGATATGCCAGAGAACGGTCAGCTAACTGAATGGTCATTATCTCAGGTTAAATCTCTCATAATTCTAATCTCCTAAAGATGGAAACTTGCATAAAATTAATGTTTGCTCCTACATCACACAATCCTTTCCTAAAGAAGTTATCTACTATATTGCAAGAGACAACAAAACTATCTTGATCCTTGAGTTCTTATGAAAGTTTTTTGGAAGGATATCACTATATTTCTCAATCAAGAATGGCCTTATAACCACCTAGTTTATATTTTTCTTATCAAGAATATTCTTCATGAATTGTACTTAACTAAGGATTTGTTCTAAAGCTTCTGTAAATGGAAATTAATCATAATCTTTTTGAACACTTACGAAAAACTACAGAACTAGTAGTCCAACTTGAGTTTTAGAAATCTTTGGGGAAAAGATGGTGACGGTCCCTCAAGTTCTTTCTTAGGAGGTGAGATTTCTTTTCCTACATCATGTATATATTTTTTACTAATTCTTTCATGCTCATGCTTTTCTCTGTTAAGTTCTTCCCTAATTACCTCCTCTAATTCTTTGATGCTCATGGGGCACTGCGGCGCTGCTCTTCGGGTCGTCGGGGCGCCAATGGATGAGTGTTGGAGCGCCAGTTCCTGGCACTATAGTGTCTTGCTCCTGGGTTTTTTGCTGAAAATAGACCTCTTCGGGCATTGAAGAAACCTGCATATGGCTCCACGTTGGTTCAATTTTGGCGCTTGGGCATTACCTCTTGCCGTTGGGACCTCAGTATTCAGATTAGCCATGTTCTCAACATTCTTACCTGGAATTTGCACATGTACACAAAATATACCAATTAAAAAGCATAAAGCGGATAAAAAAGATGTAAAAAGTAATATTTCACAACATCACATTTCACACGTATCAATAATCCATATTGAAATATTTTTTTCTCTTTATAAGCAAGGATTGCATCATCAGGAGTTAGCAAATCCACTGAACTTTCCTCTTTACACCCCCAAAACTTTGTCCTCACAATCACAAAGTCCATTTAAAAAGAAATAATAATCATAATATTCTCATAAAACACAATGTAGTGTGCCTGGCTTTCCTCAGCTACGAACACCTTTATGCCGTCAGCTTTTCATTGCACCTTTTGTTTAATAATTTTTCATGCAAACCGTTAAGCGAAATTTTTTAATTCGTGAAAATTTATCACCAAAATAATTGATGACTAACTTTTTTTTTTTTTCATGGCAGCCAATAGCAGGGTTTCCAGATAAAAAATGCAAAAGATGTGGACTTTATGAATTGGATAGACTGAAATCTGATGATGTGTTCGATGAGTGGGAGCTCTGTCCTGATGAATTTCTTGAAGGAAACTACGTTCATTACAAGCAGAAAGAATTTAATGCCACATTCGCATGTACTGAATGCATGACCAGAGTCAGTGAGTGCTTCCTCATCTGAAAGTTTTGATTTTTTACAAATAACACCTTATGAATTTATACATTTATCAATTGCCAGCTGTTAATCTAAAAAAATATCTTTGGTACTTTTTTCATTGATTAAATTATCCTTTTTTTAATTAAAATCTCAGAAATATAAAGCTGCTTTCTTGATCAATTTTTTTATATATTTTTGGGAACTGTACTTACATAATACCACACAATTTTTATGCATTTACATATCCAACACCCAAAATTTGGTATTTACACTTATGGCTGTCAAAAAAGCTCGTTGTTCGCGAACAGCTCGTGTTCGGCTCATTCGTTAAGTAAACGAGCAGAACACGAACAAATTTTTAAAGCTCAAATTATAAACGAGCCGAACACGAACATCTTCTTGTTCGCTCGTGTTTGGCTTGTTTTAGCTCGAAATAAAAAATATATATAGCTATTTATATAACAATATATTACATATATTATTTATATAAAATATATTATATATATTTATGTCTAAGTTTAAATCATAAACCTCATGTGGCAATGTGATTAGTGCATTCTTTTGTATATATTTGATCCAGGTTCAAATCTCACATTTTACATCTATCTTTCTCAATTTAAGTTTAATGAGTCAATTTCGAGCCGAACACAAACACAAATATTTTAATCGAGCCGAACACGAACACACTGTTCACGAGCCGATTTCGAACACGAGCTATTTCGAACGAGCCGAACACGAGCCAAGCCTGAGCTCGCTCAAGCTTGGCTTGTTTACAGCCCTATTTACACTCAAAATACCTTCTTGTCATAAGCCTATGCATGAAAAGATGTATTTCAGTTTTAATGAGGTGTGATGGTGATATTTTCGATGTAATGTTAAAGATATCAGTGTTGTGCATGTGAATATGAATGTTTGGGTGTTAGATATGTAAATGCATAAGAATATTGTGTTATGTATGTAAATATGCCCCACAGAGTGAACCATCAGATAAGAAATCACACCTGGCTGTTGCTGTGCTCCTTGGTGCCTTGACTTCATTAATGGCTGCTTCTGCAGCCTTTGGGATATATAAATACTGGCAGAAGAGGAAGAGGGAACAGAACCAGGCAAGATTTCTTAAACTTTTTGATGAGGGTGATGACATTGATAATGAATTGGATCTATAGTTCATTGAGAAAAATAAATGCTCAAGAAAAAAGCTGCAACTTTTTGAACCAACGGAAGGGTAAAATTTCTATGCGTTTTGTAAAAGCAGCATTGATTCAATAGATTTTTTTTATTTAGGTGTTTGATGTGTAAAAACATAAGAATTGTGTAATATGTATGTAAATTTTCCAAAATTATATGAAATTCTCATGCTTTTTCTTATATTTATTTGGAATACACCCTCAAAATAATAGCTATAGAACATCATATGAAGGTAATTCTATAAATTAGGAAAGCTTTGAGACATTTTTATTTGCAACAAAAGAATAAGGTTGTGGTAAATAATATGGAGCCTTTTCATGCCAAAGCCGCTATAGCTGTGACTTTAATCCGTTTTAGCTTTTGATGGCAATGCAGAAGCTACGGAGATGTTACCTTTCAATCTCTGGAAGGGATTTGACATTTTTGTCTTCAATCACCTACAGATTTGTACATAATAATTCAAAGGGATAGTTACAAGCAGAGCAACTGAAACATTGCTACTTACAAATCAACCCATTGTTATTATTTTTATCAAATTCTCAATGATTTGTTCTTGACATGCGTAAATGTATCGGATCGGCAATTATGTAGATTGTTATTTGTTTTTTTTTTTTTTTTCCTATCTGTTCGACTTGCTTCTATTCTCTCTCTTTTCATTCGCTCTGCTCCTTTCTCTTTTTCGTCAATCTTGCTTTCTCTCCTTCAATCACTTTCTCTATATCATCTACTTCTTTTATCGTGCTTTATTGACTTGTCCATTATTGTCATGCTTCTTATAAATGCGTTTGTCTCCACATTCATACAAGTATGTATCCCTCTTAGTTTTACACAATTACTTGGCACCACAATATTCCCCACAACTCATCTTGTAGATAATCAAAGTTTAATTATTGAAATGAATTAATGGGAACCCCTATTCTATAGAGCTCTATTCGTGTCTATCATTTAATCATGCATACACATCTTAGGAAAAATTAATATTTATAACAATTCTAAATTACTACATAATTAATATTAATATTTTAAAATATTTCTAGTTGTATAAATTCTTTGTGATATACTATCAACTCACCATGTCCACCTCTAAAAATGTGCATGTGCAATTTCACTATAATAAAGTTTCTTCGAAACATAAGTACTCAATAAATTTAAGGGGGAAAAAAAAAAAGAAATCACATCACTATAATCTTTTTACACACAATATGTATTGAGCTAGTAGCATGAAGAAAATTGTAAATGCCTCCATTACTAGAAGTGCCTTGATTTGTATTCTTCCCTCTCTTTTCAAATGTTCACCATTTATAAATATACAACGACAAACAAACCATGAATTATTTCTATCAAATTGAAGCGAAAATATCTTTAGATGAATTCCTGCAATGTAAACAAGCTAACTTTTCAATAGTGCTCCATCTAGATAGCATTTCACGCATATAAAAATTACTTATTGTTTGCATTAATGCTACTTTCTTTAAGAAATTATATTTCATGAGAACATCACGTGACATGACACATGCTTCTCAAAGAATTTACACCATCTATCAAAGATTACGAATACACACCAATCCTCTTACATACTCGAGGCTTGCAAGGGTTAATCAACTAAAGTAGTTGCAAGCATTTAAAAATTTTAAATCACAGAGCAAACAAAAACTCTAGCAACAAGATAGAAATATGATTACAAATCAAGATGCCTTCAGAAGAACACTAAATTTTAATACATGGTACCTAATGAAACACTCAAACCCTACACAAAGAATGCATTTTTAGGCTTCTAACCAACCAAGCCTATATACCTTGAATTGTGACTATCTATGCCACAAAGCAAGGGATTTTACCAACCAAATAATCAATGAGTGAATTTATATCCAGCAAGGCATCAATGCTTGGATTTCACTTATCTTTCTCTAAACAACACATAACAATTTCCCAAGGCTGAGAAATTCTTTAGTAGAATGACCACAATAGAAAGAGATTAAAAGTTATGATTATGTTTACTAATAACCACAATTAGGGTTTCTTGGTGGTTGTAGCCAAGAGGAAGTTTGCCCTAGGAGTTGTATAGAGGCCTATGCTTCTGTCATTGCGAGAGGCCTTGTTCAATTTTTGGTAGAGGATTACCAACATTGTAACTTCTTATGCATGTGGAAAGCAGGTATTGTTTATGACAAATGTTTTTGTACCATTGCAAACATTTAAACAGGTATATATTACCATTAAGTCCTGTAAAGAAAGAACATTTACAGATTATAATGATTTTTAGTATCGCAGCTGATCCCACACCAACATCATGACAGAAACTATACAATTCACTCTGACTTCCGCATGCAGGATTATGTTCCAAGTCTCCATTGTTGATAGACATATATACAACAAAAAAAATAATAATAAAACAACAGAAAAGGTGATATGAACTTGGTACAACTTCTACGAGTAAATTCTGAAATTAGCTATGGCACCAATTTATTTGGTTTTTAAGGTGCCAAAATGAACGTTTTTAAGCAAAATATCATTATAATAACAGCCTTTCATAATTTAAAACCACCAAAAAATTAACAATTCTTACAAATCCTTAGCATACACATAACACGCTGCTCGGAAAAGCTGCCCTCAATTCTTGGGGTTTGTTTGGGTTCACTTTTGTTTTGTGTGTGTTTTTTTAATTAAAAACACTCAGAATATATATTTTGAGTGTTTTTAAAAATACTTAAAACATGTTATAACATGCCAATCATGCTTCATTCTAAGTAAAAACATAAACAAAACAAAAAACAAAAACAAAAAATAATCCCAAACTACCCCTGAATTATTTGCACCATCAGCATCAACTTTTCTCTAAGACAAACTATACCAAATTAGCCCACAATATAATTGGAATACCTGCCATCCCCGCCTCATTACTTGAAAAAGGAAGTTAAAAGAAGGAAAATCCAAACCACCAACACCAGAAAATCTCTGCTCATCGTTTGGAGAACCCAGACTTACCTAAGCTGTGATGCCTGTACAGGACTGGGCTTATGCACGAGAATATAGAAGGCTTCCTTCGTTTCTCCCCGAATAAGAAAGTTCTGAGTGGAACCTTAGACCTTGTGGAACAGTGCCTAAAATTCTGGTACTGCTGATACCCATCTGAAACTGAGAGATCAAAGCTCTCCCTCAGATTAGAGAGAGCCTTCCCAACCTGAGACTGAAGAGCCTTCACATGGTCCAAACCAGTTTGCAATTCCATATCAACTTTGTTGTTCTCTTGCTGCATGTTGAGCAGTTCGCCCTGGAACTTCGCCGCTAGGTATGGAGTAAACTTGGAATCGTCACCCTCCGTATCCAACGAAGCTTTTGAAATCTCTTCCTGGATGTTGCAGAGGGATGTGAACCTGCATTGAAGCTCTCCTTTCAGCAATTCGTTTTGTTCCAACCAAACTTGGAGCTCTGCATGGAGCTCCCTTAGCTTCTTATCGAGTGGCGGGGTGGTTTCCTTATTTGATGAATGCATTGGGGATGCAGGAGCAGATTTATATTCCTTGGGATCCTTCATCTTATCCACGCAGGCTTCCAATTCCTTAAATGACGTGTCAAATTTTTTAATTTGATGATATGAGGTGCTGAATCTTAGCCAGAAGCTGAGGTTCTCATCGAGAAGAGTGTCAAGTTCAGTTCTGAACTTTTGCTCGATCGATGAATTTGAGTTCTGCTGATCTAAATGGCATAGTTTGATCTCTTCTTCAATTTCAGCAGGATTGACTGAGAGTTTTTGAATGGAGCTTCCATTCTCTTCTTCAATCATTTCATTCTGAGAGGTTGTTGCACCCTTGGAAGAAGTGTGATGGAGCAATTTCCTCCTCAAGTCTCTGATCTCCTGATCCTTCACAGCATTCTCGCTCTTCAGCTCCTGAATCTGAGCCATTGTCTCAAAATGGTATTCTTGGTTCTTCTTCTCCATCTCGGCTAGCATCTTCTTCGTGTCTTTGTACTTGTGGAGAATTGAAGAATACCCATACAGTAGCATATTTTGTCTGCCTTCTGGTCTGTTATTCAATAGCTTCTGTATGTCTGGAATATTATCCCTGTCATCAGACTCCAAATCCTTCAATAAAGATGAAATAATTGCGTTCTGTTGTTCTGTCTTCACCATCCATGACTTAACAAACTCTGACAGATCCTTTTTATCTTGCTCAACCTCCTGCTTCACAAGAACCTCATCTTCCTCAGTTACTGCATCACCTCCTTCATCCATGATCTCCTCTTTAACCTTTTTGTTCTTCTCCAAGCTTTCAATATTTGAGGCCGCAGGGCTACCATCCTTCTCCTTAAGGCTGGAAGAGTCCAGTTTTTCTGACATAGGATTAAGACTATTGCAACCTTCAAGAAAATGAGTTTGCAAGATCCCTTTCTCATGATGCATGATTTTCTCAAGCTCCTGAACTCCATGCAATTCATTTTCTGCCTGCCTCAGCCTCACATTCAAGCTGTTTGAATCAACTAACATATTAGCTTTATCTTCTACGATGATTCGGAAGAACTTGAGAAGCATATCAGTCTCTGATCTTAGCCTGTGTAATTGTGCTGTCTCCAATAAGACTGCTACCTCCAACGTAAAAACTTTTTCCACAAGTTCATCAATCTTCTCAGCGAGCTCCACAGTTGATGTGTCGGAATCCATCTGGAACAACTGCTTCACCGGTGTGCACACAGCGTGCGGGTCCAGCACCTCATTTTTAAGTTGAAAACCCTCTACCCCCTTATTACATTTTTCTTGTTCGACGGTTTCCTCTATTTCTGGCGAGCAGTTTTCATCCATGAGAAACTTTATTCTGTTTCTAACTTCCCTGATTCTTCTATATTCCATCTCCGCTTCCTCTCCTGATTTCTTCTGTTTCTGCTGTAAGCTGACTACGCTTTCTTCGCATGATTTGATTACCGTGGCTGCCATTAATGCCCGTGCTTCATTATCATCAATCATAGAACTCACGCTATACTCGCCCTGCAAAGCACATACATCACCTTGTAAATCAGTGATCTGGTTTTCAATCTCCCATACTTTCGCCGCGGTACTTTCACAAGAACTCTTAACAAATTCTTTCTCAGTTTGGAGAACAAGGATTTCTTTTTGAAGCCTGTCAACTTCATTTTGTGCATTCTCCTTCGTGACATGAGAAATAACTTTCTTATGGTGCTTGTTTGAGGCAGCCCATGTATCTTTGCTTTTGTTTCTAAAACTGATCTGCGGCGCCTCCCCGGTCGGTGGCTTGTTGGACTTACTGATATCAATGTCTGTGAAAGCTTTTGGTGGGCCATCTTCATCATCATCTTGCATTGAAGACTGGAACTGATCGGGGAAATTTGATGCAATGGTATGGTTGGCCTTAAGGAGTTCACCGGATATGCGATCATACCGATCCGCCAGAGCTTTATAAGTTTTGTAAGCATCTTCAACAAATCTGATTAGTTCTGGCCTCCTCTGGTAATACATCTCTGCCTTTTTCGCGAAGGAGTCGGCATCCACTTCTATGAGCTTGATCATGGTTTTCACCTTCTCCTCCATTTCTGCAAACATAGATAATCTTTAGATTCAAACTGTGATATGAGTTCAAGTCAACATCAAATCAAATTGACCTACAAAATTCAGTTAAATTTAGGCCCAAGTAACTTGAACTCACCTTTGATGACAAACTGGCTCTGCCAATTTAGGGTTAAACTTTCAGATTTAGAACAAATTAGTAACTAGGTAAATTTACATACGTAACACAAAATTCTAATGTATTTACATATCAAACACCTAACTTTAGACATTTACATTTATCACACCTTGGTGCTATAAACCTGTGCATAAATGGTGCATTTGATTTTTAAGAAGTTAGTAAAGTAATATTTTTGATGTGTTGTGAATGTAAATATTAAAGTTTAGGTGTTAGATATGTAAATAGCAAGAATTGTCTGGTATGCATGTGAATGCCCCTAGTAATTATTGTCAAGAAATAGGCAGCATGTTATTAATAAAAAATTGACTACATCTCAAATGGAACAAATGCTAGATAAACATTCAATGTTATGGATTTTACTGAAAATGAAAAAAAAATACATTTAGATGCTGTAAAAAACAAGCCAGAGGATTATTATCATAGGTGTTTGAATTAAGGAAGATTACATACATACCACTCTAAGTCCAATCTATTTACATATTTAACAACATAAACTTCAATTTTTGCATGAAAATGGGTATTTCACTTTTCTAAAGTTAAAACATTGGTATTTTTTATTTGATATGATGGATTTGATTGGTATAAATGTTAAAAAAGCAGAGTTTAGGTGTTAGATATGTAAATACATAGGAATAAAATAGTATTGATGTAAATGCCCCCCTTGAATTACAGCAGACATCTTTTAGAAGAAATATAATGGATACCCAACTTCTGTTCTTATTCAAATTTATCAGAATTTCAAGATTCACCTAAAAATCATAAACTATTTGCAAAACAAGAATCTTCTTTGCAATTTAGAATGCACTAATAAGCAGGATTAATCAACCTAATTACATAAGAACCCACAAAAAATTAATCCAAAAAAGTCAAATGCATGCGATTAAAGTTGCATAGAAAACCTAACCCTACAATCTTTAAATAATTTCTCTCTGATAATCACTAAAATATACAAAAATCGACAAAACCATGGACTGTCATCTTACCCAAACCCTATCGGCTCGAAATTATAACCCACAATTGCATCTACGGCAATTTAACACAAATTAGGTATCATCAGCAAGCATTTGAAATAAACAATTTGAAATCTCAAAACTCTGTCCATAAATCCAACGTAAATATAAGAAAACTACAGAAACCCTAATTTAAAAGGGGGGAGGGGAGGGAAGGGAATGACCATGGAGGTTGGCATCAAGCCATTTGGATTGCTTGGTGAGGATGTTGCTCGCCCACCACCAGGAGTAAGCGTTGCTCGCTGCTCTCCGCAGCATTTCTCCTGCCGCTCTCTCCTTCTCTTTAGGTCTTCAGCTTTCCAGACTTCAATGAGGCGTAAAGCTCGACGGATCAGAAGGCGGAGATCATCTGACAAGAAGGGAGAGAAGGAGAAGAGGGAGAAGAGAGAAGAAAAGGGAATAGGTTGTCTGGTGTGGGAAAGAGAAATGTCAGGCATGACGTTCTCGACTTCTCCGGGAGGAGGTCGAGATTTCGAGGAGGAGCGATGGAAGCGGAAGTGTCCGGCCAACCTACACGAAGCGTGAGTTGGCAACAGGGCATATATATATATTGGCATAATCTTATAACAAAAAAAGCCGAAAATTTTATAAATAGCACCTAATTCTTATGCATTTATTTATCTAACACTTAATTTTTTATTTTTAAAAAAATCAGCACCCTATTTATGTAAATTCCCCAAAAATAAATTGTGATTTTTCTCTTAATCTACTCTAAAATTTTATTTTATTCTAATTTATTGATTTTGAATTTTGAATTATAATCATCCAATATGTATTAAATAAATATTAATTAATTAATGAATTATACAATTAAAAACTAAGTTAGAATATTTATGCTTTCATAATTCATGATTTTTTTTAATTCCAATTTATTATTATTTTTTTACTATTTCATCTCTAATGTTAATGAATAAATAAAAATTAATTAATTAAAATATTGGAATATTAATTAATCAGAAGTTCAAGGAGGTATGATCAATAAAATATAGAAAGATGATCTTGTTGTTATTTTAAAAGTGAAGTGTGTTTTTTTCTTATGTTAAATTATAGCTTTTTATTTTAATTTGATTTTATGATTTTAATCAATCTTAGAATAATACATTGATTTTATCATTACATATTGAGTTTTTGTATTTCTTAATTAGTGAGATAATTTTTTTTGTGTTTCTAATGCTTTGAATTTTTATCATTAGCAATTTTTTCTTCTATCTAACACTATTTTGTTGAAAGGTTATTTGATATCCCATATTAATTACATTATCATTGATGCGTCGAGATATTTTTATCATCCAACATGAATCTCGATGTATTTTGAAAAATAAACATTCTAAATTCAAATTCAAGATCATCTAAGGTTTTGATTCAACAAATTTATGATCAAATTGACCGTATTGATTAGACTAACCCGATAATACTAAAGTTGGGACAATCTAGTCCACTCAAGCATAGATCAAGTCATGGACGTATATTTGGAAGCTTTGGATCATCAATTGAATGATTAAATGAACTCTAAATTCAACATATTTATAATCAAATCTCGCGTCACGATGAGAGGAATTCCAAAGCCCATTTTAGAGTGAAAATTTAGCAATAACTTCCGGTTGCCGATCAACATCGACCACCGTATGTCATCAACACTTGTCGTCACCCGACCTCTGACCGGTTGTGACTCTTGCTTGGAAACTTTGTGTCCCAAATACAATTGTAATGTATAACACCAATATTGAAGTCCTGGTGATAATTTTCAACATCCATAACTGGCTGGCCTCTAACCACAACCAACCGCCACCAGCTGTCACCACCTGCTACCACCAATCACCAGCGATTTAATTACCACTGCTTACGATCATTTTAGTCAGTATACACTTGTTATTCCTAACACTTGTATTTCTTTTTTTACAATGCATACCGACAAATGTTATCTCTAGTGTAAAATAGTTTCATATTCTTTCAGTTGTGAGAAAATAATGTATCATTGATTAATAATCGTAGTAGATTATTTCAATTAAACTAAACTTTGTAATTTTTCTCCTTTCCGAGTTTTCTATATAAAAAAATCTTGGTGTTTTCTATTTTATCAGTGTGCACTGGATCATAGCGTAATACTAAGATGCTAAATATCACTCTACAATTATGAATTTTTTTTTTACACAACAATGATGATATATGTTTTACGCATTTTACTTGAAAGATACTTAAAGGATTTGTTCATACATTCCTCAGCTTGAAATAATAATAATAATAATAAAAGATTAATATTTTGATTATATGACATTAACTTCAACTTTTAACACCTATTTTTAATATTTAGCAACATCTATAATGTTCCAAATAAAATTAAAATTTGAGCTTGTATTTCAAAATTATTTTCATGCATTTTTCTTTAATGATATAATTAATTCCCAATTTAAGTTGCATAATATCCATACACTATTTATTTTAGCACCCCACAGATCTAATTACAACCTGTAGGAATATATATACATATATATTAATGATGATGTGGCCACTATTCATGTAAGCACATACTTACTAAGTATGCAATATTTTCTCATGTGTTGTAAGGGAAAAAGCTTGATGGCACTCTTATGGATGTTTAATGTACTCAATGATTTGGACTACCATTTATCTATTTTAAAAACTAAAAAAAATTTAATTGCATTTATATGTTTTTTTAATTTTTTTTATATTTCAATTATCATATTATTATAATACTATTTAGATCATATTAAGTTAATTTTATGTTTATTATATCATCCGATTTAACATCCTATTCAACTCCAATTGAACCTTTTTCTTTCAGTTTAATCTCCAATCTGATTTTCACCACATTTTCTTTTTTTAAAATTGGATAATATAAAGATCATAAAAATTTGAGCACTTAATTTGATCTCCTATGTATGTGATATTAGCAATGGAGATGATAACAATTGGACAATGGGCTTCGCTGGTCTAACCAGACAACAAATATTAAATGAATCAGTGCACACATGTAGCCTCCTTTTCAGCATAGGCAACGAGGCAAATATGTAAACATTAAAATTTAGGTAATATATATGTAAATACATGGGAATTAAGTAGTATGTATGTAAATCTTCCGATCATTAACTATAGGCAGTAAGGCCTTGGATTATTGCTATTTAAACAATAACAGGGAAGTTTGAATAATTCCAGATAAATTTAAGCACTGGAACAAAAGCTTGCTTGATTGTACTGAATAATCCATCAAGGCTGGAGATCATATATGGCATCATAGCAGCCATTAACTTCCAAAGCCTAAAAAAATGCCAATATGCTCCCCTATATGGCTCCCCAATAATAGAAGTAAAAAAGCACATTAAATATCAAGTTAATTGCAGTTCTGGCAAACTAATTAGTAATAGATGTATTCAGCATGGTGGTTCAAACAATAAAATATCATGCTGTCACTATCAGCTAAATCCATCCTTATGTCATGTCAGCCAAAATAGTCCAGTGATAACCTAATCAGAATATTCCAAGAATGTTATAGAAAAGCACGATGCCGCAGCTGAATTCAACTAGCTCGACTAATTCGGTCAATCGAATTCAACTGAATCGATTATACAATGCGCCAAATGTTAGCTCAGCCAACTTGTTGATTAATTCCTCCAATCGGTTTGGTGGGTTAATCCAGCAAGTTGAGCAACAGTTTCAACTCGCCTCATAGCTGAATAACACAATCTCCTGCAATACGCTTTACATCTACCTACATAATATCTTATTTTGACGTTTTTTCCTCTAAATTAATGTCAAAAAGTTCTTGAATTTCTAATTTATGAAAATGTATTCTGATGCGCCGCATAGGTTTAATTGACTCCATCTTTCTTGCATTTTATTTTGGAAGATTTAAAGTCATGCAGCTCAATTCCTATGAATTTAGATGTATATAATTCTAGAATTCAAATTTTACATAGATGCACCTTATCTATGCATGAAAATGTTTATTTCACGTTTTAAAAGTCAAAATAGTGGTATCTTTTATGTGATAAATGTAGAAAAGCAAAGTATAGGTGTGGGATATGTAAATACATAGGAATTGGGTGGTATGCATGTAAATGCTCCTTTAGTTTTTAGGGCTCCAGTAAGAAATATTTTAAGATTAAAAAATGGGTACAACTTATGACTTGGAGTTTGGCAAAATGATTTAATAAAGCCACATACTTGTACTCTTAACTTCAAATGTATATTCATATTAATGTATACACTTAAAATTAAAATTTGCAGTGACTGTGGACATATCTTAAACATGAAGTTACACGTAGAGATCCCTAGATGATCAACAAAGATCATGCTAGATAAATTCTCATTGGATGAGATAAGATATTCTATCATTAAATCTTTCAATTTTATAATTATTATTTCATCCTTCAAACTCTTCTTTTATGGAGGTCTACTTTGGAGTCTAAAGGCCTTCGTTTAAGTAGAACTAAAACTGAATACATGGAATGTAATTTTAGTAGTAATAGCTCTAGTGACAGAAGTGTGACTTTTGGTGATCAAATTATTAAAAGGTGTGAACAATTTAGATATCTTGGGTCCGTTGTCCAAAGCGATGGTGATATAGATGGGGATGTTAATAGTAGAATTCAAGTTGGTTGGTTGAAGTGGAGGAATGCTTCGGGCCTTTTGTGTGATAGAAAAGTACCGCTAAGACTGAAAGGAAAATTTTATAAGACGGTGGTGAGACCTGCAATGCTCTATGGCGCTGAATGTTGGCCTTTAAAAGAGAAGCATAATAATAAGTTAAGTGTTGCCGAGATGAGAATGATTAGGTGGATGAGTGGCTTTACACTTAGAGACAAAATGCGGAATGAATATATTCGTGATAGGGTTGGTGTAGCTCCTGTGACAGACAAAATTAGAGAAAGTCGTCTTAGATGGTTTGGTCATATTAAACGTCGACCATTAGATGATCCGATTAGGAGAGTAGATGTTTTAGATTCGACTTGTGTTAAGAAAGGCAGAGGTAGACCTAGGAAGACTTGGGCTTATTGTATTAAAAATGATCTTAATTTATTAGAACTAAATGAAAATATGACACTAAATAGGACGCATTGGAGAAAAATGATTCATGTAGCCGATCCCACGTAGTGGGATTAAGGCTTTGTTGTTGTTGTTGTTGTTGTATCCTTCAAACTCTTCTATCCTTGATTTGTTATATATATATTTTTTTCTTGGTGCTTTCATTTTCCAAGCTATTTTGGTGAATTAGGGAACTTGCCCCATATAAATAAGTTTTCTAAGAGTAAAAGAAATACCGCCAAAACTTGTAGACCCTACTCGGCTCAATAGTCGAATATTAGGGACGGCTTTGAAGAAAATTTTTCTAAAATATAACACAACCAAATAAAGCTGAAATCAGTTAACCTAGGGATTAAAGGCCACATGATGTCGTCTTAGCTGAAGTTGAAAACTTATGACTACTTCATGTAGGAGAGCTATGGTTCCCAGAACAAGGATAGTCCAAATTTAAAGAAATCATATGAATTCCTTTATAACCGAGTTATATTTCAAGGAAACAATCCATCTAGTCGCCAAAAGAAAACAAATTTATTTTTTACTGATAACACTCGAGGAACTCACCCAATAGGATCATCTATTATAAATATGATAATAACGATGAGCTAACAATCTATGAGACAGCTCCCTAAAGATGAAACAAATGCCCCTAAGACGGAGTCAAATAGGCAGACAAAATGCCTCCAGGATTATTCTCTGTAAGAGAACTAATAGCCTCCAAATACATGAATGGTTAATCAATAGTGAAATACACCACTCAACTTTATCTAAATAGGTGTCAATCATATTTGCGAAAATAATACATCTAACGAATTAATTTTTTGGACAAGAGAAATATATACTTGTCTTATTCTCTTATAAAGATGTGCAATGCATAGCTTTGTGTTATTCAATTTCTTATCTTTTTCATGATTTATTGTCAAAAAGACAAGATCATCAACGAACTAAAGTCTAAATATATACACCTAACAAGACCTGCGAAGTGAGTAAGGGTCTAATTGACCCAAGGTGTTGACCCGCCAAGTTGACTTTCAGAGTTTATCACACAAGTACTCATTGTATTGAGTCAATAAAAGAGTATTAGCTAATGGAGAAATAACATATGTCCACCTTTAAGTATGGACCGCCCATTCTCTACATCACATACGTCTGGCATTGTGAGGCTGCATATACAGATACCATATTGTACAAAATCAATTAATATTGTCACTTTGTAGTGCAACAAAGAAGAAAGATCACCTAGAGACCTATAAATAAAGATGAACTTACCTCTTAAGGGGAATCCTATCATGGCCCTCTCTCACTCTCTTTCTTCATTCTCTAGCAAGAGAGTGTGCATTCCATTCCCTTGTGCTTCCTCAATAGGTCTCACCTAGATTGTATGATCTCACGCACAATTTGAGATTCAACATGTAACTATAAATAATGTTTTAGATTTAGAATATTCTCAAAAGGATCTCCATTAATCAACATCTCTTCCATAAGATTAAATTTAAATATATAGTACTCGTGAGTTGGTGTGCACAAGGCATACTTCAGAGGAAATGGTATGGATATTTCGTTAGGAGCAGAAATCTTAGGTTTGATATGTCCAATGGAATGGTTGTAATATTCCTAAATATTCAAATATCCATACAAAATCTCATGCAATATTTTTGGAGTGTTGTAGTATTAATCTCTCAATTAAGTCGTTTAACTAAACAAATAATTGTGATATATCAGCCTAATGGCCCAAAAGTTCAGCCATAAGAATTATAAACATTATATAATAATCAAACAAGCTATAATCACCTTGTTCATGATTCTTAAATTACTCAGAGTTGATCTCTATAAGCATCTAGTGAAAAACACAGCTCTGTAAGCATATGCTTCTTGTCAACCCATTTAAGTTTAGTCACAAAATATTGCCAATACAATTAACAATGGCTAAATAATTTTGATTTTGTAGTATTCAACTATGAGAATAATAAAAATCGCAAGCCTCAAAGATGACTTCTAAATAATCAATCAAATTTGAAAACACTCAAAGATATATATCTTATCGAGAATAGGAATAAATCCATAACTCACATAATTTCAATTAAATTGCACTGCATTATTGATCTGTTGCTTGTCCTAAGTACTATTTCGTACTTCTAAGTGACATGATGATATGGCCATAAGCACTTATATTAATTTGATGCAGAAGATTTTATTGTCTGAAGTTTCTAATGCAACCAAATGATGCAGAGGAAGAAGATCACAATAATCAAATTAAAATTTGGATCAATAACTTCAAAGGACGCAATTAAAATAGAAGCTTAATTTCTTTTGATGTAAATAAAAAATATGAGAAATTTATGCTAAGAATAATTTAAAGATGGATTAAATAAAAAAAATGACAAAACTAAAAATCATAAAAAATCTGAGAATTTATTTGTAATACACATTACAAGTAAAAACCTAGTTTAAATAAATTTGGCAAAATGAAGAACAAACAAAAGACCCCTAACAAATTATGTAAAAGGAAAGAAAACAATGAAAGCCATCTATAAATACATAAAATTTGGACCTCATCGCTAATAACTCACAAGATTAAAAGGGTAACTAAAAATGTTATGAAGTTTCTTTAAATGGCTAAAAATCATTATATATTAATGTTATAAAGAAGATTCCTTTAGTTGGAGGTCCTCAATAGCCATATATTTTTTTTCAAAAAAATAAGAAAACAATCACTATTCAGTTCAATAGGGTAGCAGCATAAGAATAAGTATGCAACACATGATACAGGAATCACAGCTACCAGAAATAGCATCAAAGATTCAAGCAAAAGAGAACAGAGTACAAAAATAATATAAAAGGCCATTGACTCAAGCTCAAGCCTTCTAAAGTGATTGGAGAGAGATTAGAGTTCTAGGTGAGATTGACAGGAAAATGAGAACAGAAAAAGAATCAAATCAGAGACTTGTGAGCTCTATTTCACCTCTCAAAAGAGCTTTTTGGGGTGGTTGGCAGCCCGGGACTTAAATACTATTTTTCGGCCCTACACCTAGCCGATGTGAGACTTTTTTTCCGCGACATTCTCTTTCATCCAATCACGTGACGCCCTCGCCACGGATCGGCTCCACCGAGGGGCCCACTGGACCATGGAGAATCCACACACCTGGGGCAAGCAGTAATCTGCTCTGATACCACTTGTCAACTCCAAAAGAGTTCTATTGGGGTGGTGGGCAACCCAGGACTTAAATATTGTTTTTCGACCTACACCTAGCCGATGCAGGACTTTTTGTCCGTGACATCTAGCTCACTATTCTTCTTAGCCTATTTAAAAATAGCCTACTAACACAAAGAATATGACACCCTCAACCCCACAAAAATCACCACTTCCGGCACTTGTTTCCACTATGCATTGCATCTAAAGCAGGCACAACATCTTGCCATACTTCATGCCTGAGCGGGCAGAAGGAGAACAGGCTACCAGGAAACACCAGTAAAATATACATGGAAAAATTCGTCACTATATTTGTCTTTCAATTCTTATAACAGAAAGCATCAAAATTAGAAATGTTATATATCAAAAGCGTATAACATTGCAATACACATTTCATGGTGTTTGGATAGCTTATAACAATAAATTGAATTTGAATGTCCCTAGCAATGTTTTTATTTTTTTTATTTTATTTTTTTAATTTATTCACAGCATAAGAATGGCAGTTACACTTTATCACACTCAAGCAAAAAAATAAGGAAAAGATTAGATGATGTGGGTTCAAAAACAGAAAGATGCAAGAACCACCTGATCAAAATTCTAAAATAATTATAAAAAAAAAACAAAACCAGCGTTTAGCTTACCTAAGGACAGGTATTTGGCTTGTTGTCAAGTTTCCATATACCAATAGGCAAACAAAATAACAAAATTTTAGGTGACAGGACAATGATCATAAAAGTATTACAGATTAAAGGTGGAAGGTAGCAAACCCGACGTCAAAGAAAACTTTTTTTTTTTTTACTTCGAAAATTTCAGAGCTCAAAATCCACCTCCCTGAGAGCCACCTCTGCTGCCTCTTCCTCCTCGTCATCAAGAACAAAGTACTGATTCCTCTCAACTGGCCTAAACGTGTAGAAAATGAAGGTGTAGAATGCAAAGCTGGCAGCCTCCTCAGCGGCCACGCTCACCCACCGGTATTGGTAGGCAGCAATTGTCTTAAGCGCGTATACCACAATCCTAGTGAAATACAAGTACCCGATCAATACAATGTAGAACTGCCTAAAAAGTGTAAGCTTGGCTAGAGTTCTCGCAGCCTTTCCATCAGTTTTCGAGGTCTCCCTCAGTGTTCGGATTGACCACACTATAGGGAACATAATTGCACAGCAGCAGATGATATCAATGAAGAGGAAGACCTGGTTCCAGGTAACCCAGTCCTGGATAAATGGTCCAGTCTCCCCGATCACAACAGACGAAATGTTAGCGATAACCTGGAGGGGGATCACAATCATGAGAACCTTCTTCTCTCGCTCCTGGAGGAATGGTTTGAGGAAAGACCAGCCGGTCCCTATGAGGATTATGACGGTAAAGAGGAGAATGCCCTTTACAAACTGGAAAAGGTAGAATAAGACGTCCCAGCCATGGGGCGTGCCTGTGACCCGGATGTAGTGCTGGTCCTCAGCGGCACAGATGAGGTTAAGAGCTTTGGCTAGAAGGAGACCAGACATGATCTGATGGATCCGATGGGCGGACAGGCGATTCTTCCAGAGAGAAAAGTAGATCCACACGGCGAAGAAGACGGTGTAGACGACAGCGAAGAAGAAGTAGATCGAGGGGACCGAAGCCAAACCCACAGAGAGATAGTCACGGAAACCATCAGCGTTAACATTATACATCTTGGTGTGGACGGACATGCTAACCTGACTCTCAGCGGCGCAGTTGGCAAAGTAAAGACCGTACTCGTCAGGGTGTGTGATCGGAAATGAGTGGTTGTAAAAACTGGGGAGCGATTGCGAGAGATCACGGAAGGTGAAGAGCGGGTTGACGAAGGGGCTGGAGAGAACGCATGAGGCATCTCCATCAGGGTTAGGGTTCGAACTGGGAATTTCTTGCTGGGATCCGTAGATGGCCTGAATGAGCTTCTCATCTGATAGGAGGAAGAAGCCGAGGAGCGAGGGATCAGGGGACGACAGCGACGAGGATACAGAGACGTCGGAGACAGCAATATCAACGAATCCGCGCATAGTGAAGCCAAATTTCTCAAAGAGGATCACGGGGCGAGAGTCTTTGGTGATCTTTAGGTCTTTTATCTCCGCCACGCAGGCGGAGATCAGGATCAGAAGTAGGATGTGGTGGAGAATGGAGCTTCTATCCATTGACGACGAGACGGTGGAGCGTTCAGTGCTCCTCCGGCGATCTTTGAGGGAGCCCGGGAAATTGAGAGGAGGGGGATTCGTTTGATCGGAGAGGAAAGAAATTGGGATAAAAAATGTCTGCCGTTCTCCAGCTGTTAAATTGGGTATTTATATTAATTTTCAGGGGTAGATAAAATGTCACACAATTATTACATATTTACATTTTGGCATCTAAATTATTCATATTTACATGTCTAGCAGCAGTCAATCTTTAATTTGACAGTAAAAATACACCTCAAAAAACAAAGTTTTAAAATTTAAATAAAAAAAATTATTGGTTAGATATGTAAATACATAAAAACAGTGTGGTATGTGTGTAAATTTACCTTGTTTTTAATTCTTAAATTGATTTGGGTCGTTCAAAGTAAGTTAAAGGGATCGATAATTACTATAATCTTTTGATATTTTGATATCTTCATAATTTTTTTATCAGTTATATAGACATTTGGCAGGTTATGAATAGGGTTTTATTTTTTTTAGTGGAATATATAACGACGTCAGCAAATTTCCAACATTTAACACAAATTTTGAGGCATCATCTCAAGACAATTATTGAGTAAAAAATGTTCAAATTTTAATTAAAAGACATTTCAGAACTCAGATTTCAACAAATTTACAGTTAAATTGATTGACTCAATGACACGGACCCCAGTGCATCAAAATTGGTCCAATCTGAGTCAAACAAATATAAGATCAAATTGTTAAACCACTTTAAATGACATAATTGAAAAATTGAATGGATTTTGAATATGACGTGTTTATAATCAAATCGAGTGACTCGATAAGACAAATCTAACAAGCTCGATATACTTCAATTTCGACATCATTAAGACACTAAAATGTTCATTGAATGTTGTTTGATCAAAATAATTGCTCTATGTAGTTTATCAAGAGTGATTTGAACTACTTCCTTATTTGCAAAATGTATTCTATAAGTAGAACCCTATCCCCTCATGAGAAGGGAAACTAGACTCTGGGCAAGAGGAAGACCAGAGCATAGAGAAGAGGGAGCATTAGCCCAACATTTTGCACCATAGATTCGGCCAACTCTGGTTGCCCTGCATTCAACCTCCTTCGCCTTCGACTGCTTTCACCATTTCCGACCGCACCCGCCCACCGTTCGTCTCTTGCACCTGCAGTTACCAATCACTTTCGACCACCGTCAATCTCTCGTTCCTGGGGTCACCAGTCAACATCACCCGCCAACTCTGGTCATCACCGCTGCAGCCTCCGACACTGGCTGCCTTCACCTCCAGCCAAATCTGGCTACCTCCGCGTCCTCTTTGCCTCCAACCAAATCCAATCATTACCCTCCGGTCAACTCTAGCCGCTACTACCCTTCAACCAACGCCGGCCTTCACTATCTCCGTCCAATTTCGGCCGCCACCGCCTTTGACACCTCCGACCACCCCCACTTCCAATAGCCGCCGCTGTCGACCCTAGTCGACCATCATCGGCCCCGCCTGCTTCTTGCAATGTGGCCCTTATTGAAATCACATTGCATGAAGCTTTTGTTAAATTGTAAGTTGTTTTATAGCACACTCTCACAAATGTTAACGAAGGATAGATTTATTTAAAATTAATGATTCAATTCCTTAAAAAGGTTTAATCTTCTAAGATAAATTTTTTTCTTAAAAGAAAAGGGCCAAGTTTTTTAAACTTTTAGAAGCTCTTAGCTTAATATATTATGATAGATAGCAAGTTATAAGTAGGTGGGCAACCCCGGATGCCTGCAGGCTTATAATTACACCACATGTCAATGTCATTCAAAAAACTCAATTAACTTATATTTAATATGTTAAAATGTTAATCATCAATCGGGTTGAACATAAACATATCATCATATACAGTTAAACTTTATGAAAACATTTGATAAAATATAAATAAATGTTGTCTGTTCAATAAAATGAGCCACTTTACATCTTATATTACAGTATGGATCTGTATTAATATTCATTTTCCTATAGCCCCATGAACACACACACACATATACATACATACATACATATATAATTCTTTGCTAATCTAATGTCACCAGATATCATCAATAATTTCAATGCATGACATCTTTTATAAAGTTAAGTTAAGACATTAACGTAAGTGTTGATGTCTGCCAGCCAACTATCACTTTCTCTCAGAAACAACATTGATCGAACGATATCACTAATAAGATTGATGCAAGACTATGACAAAAGCAAAGATGTCCATCGAGTTCATGGCCTACAATAACTAACAAGCCGGCATATGCCATCACCACTATGATTGACTGTCATATACACTAGCTATAACGCCCGACATCGATATCAAACTTTTTTTCTGGACATCGTGGTCACTAATCCATGTTATTTCCTCCTCAAAGAAGAACGATCAAACATATCATATATTAATCTCTTGAAAATAACTCGAATGTCCCAAGACTTCCAACTTTCCCTATGGAACTCATCATATGTAATTCTGTATTTGAGAAGCATAACATCATTTGTAACTAACAGCATAACATATAAAATTCATTTTGTTTCTTCCAAGTTTTCCATAAGAAGTTAATGCCTCTTGCAAGTTTCTTTTATTTGCATATATGTTAGAATCTTGGTGCAAAATTAAGAAATAAAACTATCTTAATATACTATGATGAATATACAAAAAATATATCAAAATTCATTTTTCAATTCTAATTTTCAATCACCATCCTTGTCCAATAACTCAGCTGAGTCCCCAAGTTATCAGCAAAGATAGCAATAAAATGTTCTTATTTCAACACATTAACAAATGATACTAACCATTAGCAGTACTTTAAATTGCATATATTTTCTTCTTTTCACCATACAGCAAATCAACATCTGAAAACCTCGACAATGACCTCGACCCAGACCTGCTCAGCGACGACCTCCTACTACTCTTCATCTTCTTAGCCTCGATTCGGTTCACAATCACCCAATATGTCAAAGTACCCAAAGTCGCCGCCATTATACCAGTCCCCATAATTGTAACTCCAACCGCCATCCAAATCTCACTTCTCCCAACCACAACAAAAGAAAGGGCGAGAAACGAAACCGAAATAAGCACACACGCAAGCCACATCAACTTGTTAATAATGGCCATCATCTTCTTCTTTGCCTTGCTTTCTATGACCACTAGAGAGGTCTGAACCACCACCACAGCCAGGGATATGAAGAGGGCCACCGAGTCGAAAATGAAGAAGATCATGAACGCCATTTGGTGGGCTATGTTGGCCTCTCCCAGGGAAACGCCCGGGCTTATGGAGTCGGCGTATTGGCCGGGAACGGTGAAAATGGCGGCGAAAGCGACGGTGGCGATCAAAACGGCAACAACGGTGGTTGAGTTGATTGCGTTATTGAGGCCTTCTCGGTGGAGTTTTTTGAGTCTTTTGGCAATGCCTAATACGTGTTTGCTTGTCTGGTGCGTGTGCTGGAGTTGAGAGTGAACGCCATGTTTAATGTCACTAACAGTTTGCTTTAGTTCATGGGCGGCGTGGGTTGGCCTGATCGTCCTTGCGCTTTGTACGCCATGTTTCTTTAGTAATGTGACGATTTCTGAGTTGCCGGCTCTTTCTGCAGTGTCTAGAGCTGTTTCACCTGATCTGTTGATTACTCTTGTATCTGTTTCCTTGAAGTTTAGCAGCGTCATCACAATCTGGGAGAAATGTTCTTTGTGAGAAAATATGGATGTATGTTTTATGGAATTTAAACAAGCATGAAAGAAATTATAACTGATAAAAAAGAAGCCATGGATTGTGATAGTTGTGAGGGAATCAATTTTTCGAGTCATAAGAAGAACTATGGGTGAAGGCATTAGAACAAATACTTGGAAACAAAAATATGACAATATCAAATAATTAATTTAATTTATGCAAGGAAAGTATGCTCACTATATGTTAAGTTACAATATGGTTACGCCTAATTTTAAAGTTTGCTATGATTTATTCTTCAAAGCGTAGCTCTTATCTATTTCTTTGAGTTGATGTTAGGATGCTTATTTGAATATTCAATTGATTCAAACATATAATACAGTATATATATAAAAAAAAGTGAAAATGAAAATTTTAAACTAAACTCCTGCTGTAATGGTTTGGAAAGTGTTTGAGAACATTGATGCATTTCTTAATAAAGTTTAACCTTTATTTTTTTAAGTTTCTGTGCTTAAAACAGAGTATAAGGTCTTTTTGGTTTTGTTTTTTTTTTTTTTCCCGACAATGTTGCAGAGAAATGTAAAGACATTATAAGCAAATTTCAAGGCCAATCAACTTTGGATTGTTGATGTTATATTAAACACTTACATGATGTTGATTGTATGATGTAGCCTTGCCAATAACATGGCTACATGACTAAAAAGGTGACAACAAAGTGTACCGCGGTTGACTGACTCAACATGAATGAATATCACTTA
Organism: Phalaenopsis hybrid cultivar; assembly: GCA_002079205.1. Lineage (NCBI taxonomy): Eukaryota > Viridiplantae > Streptophyta > Magnoliopsida > Asparagales > Orchidaceae > Phalaenopsis > Phalaenopsis hybrid cultivar. Next base: position 411,401 of record JXCR01133121.1, read on the forward strand.
ATATTTATTAATTGGAAATGAGGCACACTTCCTGCAACTGCAGTTTCTCATATGTACTTAACATTTTACTATGTTTCACTATATTTCATCGAAATGTCCCTGGGTGAATATTCTGCATGATGCCCATAAAGAACATTTTACCATTATATGAATCATCTGTATGGCAGGCTATCGAGGTATGCCTCTATAAATTAATCGTCCGAACATCATTCTCAAAGCGATCCAACCGGGCATTTTGTACGCTTACAGGGTGACTTTGAACTAAGCCAATCGATTATTCATCGCATCATTTGGATTATCCTCAGGGCCTTAAATTAGGCTTCTTGTTCTTTCTTCACACATTTTACAAAGGTAAGAGTGTGATAAGGTTTTTAAATAACTCCACTCAACTGAAGCTTGCTTTATTTACTTCAATAACAAGAAGAGTTCTATTGTGGGGCAAACAAGTTATTTTACCATTTCTTACAATATAATTTTTTAGTCTTCTATCCAAGTCCCCACAAATTGTAAAATCTTCAAATCTCTTGTGATAATCTTTTTTATTGTTGTTTTAACTCTTACAATCCCACAAAATTTTGATAACATTTCCTGGTAGCTCCCATGTGCCTGGCAACTAAGAGGTGAAGTGCCTAACCCAAAATGCCAAGAAATAACACTACTCAACATGCACTACCGAGGGTGTTATAGGCCTAGCCCAGCTAAATAAGCAAATTGTGTATAAGAAAATGGCTTAGGCCTATTTCAATGCCCCACCACCCAAAAAAACAAAATTCAATACGTCCGACATCAATGACCTAAGCTTCATTAAAACTTCTTGTTGAGAATTGGATCTTATTTAGGGTTCTATTGGTAAAAAGTAAATATTGAAAAAGTCTAAGAGTTTATTTATAAAACATTATAATACCCTATTTAAGCCCATTTTATGAATGTACAGATTAGGTTTTGAGCAAATTCTTTCTTTTTGCCATCAGAGCCAACCCTTAACAATTTCGGACGGCGGGATCGGCCTACGCGTACAGAGACCATCTACCGCATCTGCGGGGGATTGCGACGAACAGAGCATCGCAGGCTCTTGTACAGATCAATATGATATTGTCGCAAGCCAAAAAGGACCTTGGGATTTGCAGCTTGTGAAGGAGACGGTTCGTGATGGAAGCTTGTTGGGGCAAGACATCAACGGAACCGGCGGCTTGCGAAGGACAAAAAGAGCTTGTAATAGAACTCTAGGAAAAGAGTTCGTGATGGGAACTTTCTAGGGGAAGGCGTCCACGAGATTGCAACATACAGATCACGACTTCCAGAAACCACAACTTGATCGCAGCTTACAGAAGCGAAGGATTAAATTTGTGTGTGCTCTAGACTTAGGTTATTGTGTTTAAGGATGTCAGGAGATGGAGATAGTGCGGGAGGTAAAAAATTGGAACTTATGAGAAAGCTAGATCCTGAAGTTTTAAAGATCTTAATCGGGCTCATACAGGGAGCTAGTGTCTCGACAGGAACCACCATCTCAACAAGTACTCCGCGCAAGTGATACAACCCAACCTGTAGTTGGCAAGAGTACAGTGAGGGATAACAATTATATGCTTTGTTCAGTGTTTTGCATGCTCATTTTTTAAGTAAAGTTTTTATCCATTAGTGTTATACTTCAACTAAAATGTGTTGTTTATTTTGATATTCCTAAAGTGATCTTTCAAGAGAAAGAGACGAGTCGGACACTTCAGACCGGAATGTGGCATAGTGAACTGTGGTACTTGGACCGAGAGGGGATGGACTCAACTTTGAAATTTATGATAAAGAGTGATGAAGCAAGAAAATAAGGGAGGAGTGTGGAGGATGTGTTGCTACTACATCATAGACACATATGATACTCTTGTTTTAGTTTATTGAATCAGTTGTATCATTCTTTGTATGAAAAAACAAATAAACAAAAACTTGTTTGTGATGCTTGTGAGTTTAACAAGCTTACTATGAGCTCTTATATCAGCTATGAGAATAGAAGTTTTGGTGCTTTTGACTTGATTCATTCTGGTGTTTAGAAATCTTGTTCTGCAAGTTTTGCATGGTTACTTTGTGATCATTATTGATTGTTTTTCTCATGTTATATTTGATGAAAAATAAAGATTATGTTTTTGCTTTCTATAAAGACTTCCACAAGTCAATCTGGACTTAATATGGTACAATAGTGAAGGTATTGAAGTTTGATAATGAAACAGAGTATATCAACAAAGCATTTGGGGAATACTTGTCAGCCCAAGAGATATATCATCAAACCACATGTTCATAAACACCGACATAAAATGGAGTAGCTGAGACAAAAAATATACACCTGCTAGAAGTTGCTTGAAGCATGATGATCACAATGAATGTCCCAAAGCACTTATAAAGGCAAGTAATTTTGATAGCTGCTCAATTGATCATTAGGATGTCATCGAAGGTGTTGGACTGAAAGTCACTTTGTCATACGTTGAAAGAAGATAATAGTGAGATCCTTCTATTGAAGGTGCTTCGATGTGTATGTTTTGTAAAGAATAACAGACCATCAATAGAGAAGTTTGATCCTCCCATTGAACATGTGTGAATGTGTATGTTTGGTACGATAACAAGTCAACAATCAACATTGATGACAACCCGGTGCAATTCAATGGAACCAAACATGTGGAGATTAATAGATATTTCATCAAGAAAATGCTAAATAACGGCTTACTAGAGCTAAGTCATGTATCAATGGAGAGCAAGTGGTTGACTGCCCCACTAAAGAACCTAGTTCATTAGATTTGTCTAGGTTATGTGACAAGATGGGCTTAGTGGATATCTTTTACCCATCTTGAGTGGGAGTGTTGAGAATTGGACCTTATTTAGAGCCCTATTGGCAAAAAAAAAATATTGAAGAAGTCTTGCGTTTTATTTGTAAAACGTTGTAATACCTTATTTAAGCCCATGTTATGAATGTGCAGATTAAGTTTTGAGCATATTCTTTCTTTTTTTTTTTTTCTTAGCTAGTGAGTTGAAGGGATAGTGACATGCAACGAAAGTTGTCTTAGGTGGATCATCAGAGTTGACAATTAGCAATGCAAATGCACCAATGAGAAAGAAGCATGGAGGGCATTGATCTTTAAGAGCACCTAACTTACACCTGTGATATATTTGCTATGGCAACACGATGGTAGACTCTCTATTTTCTCCTTCAATTTGTATATCTTCCACCACCAAAAAAGGTTTTTAAAAAGAAGCCACGGGGAATTCCCTTGTCCCCTTAAGAGTTTGGGATTAAATACCTATATAAAGGGGAAAGAGGATAGCGGCATTATGAGAGGAGTTGGGGACAATTTTCAAACAAATTAGTACAATAGAGTTAATGACAATATGACCGGCTATATTTTCATGGAGTCTAGTCTACAGACATCTAGATGATCAATCTACATCCTTCATTTGAATTAATGCGTGTTTGGTAGCATATTTTTAATAGGATTTAGGCATTGATTTAACGTAAACCCGACCAAACATCGAAAATGAGACATTTAAATCCTACGCTCCATTAAATGGAATATCGCTCTTTTCGTCTTTTTTCCAATGTAAATATGGATTTATTAAATACCATTCGCAGATGGATTTAAAGGATCTATTACATGGTGCGCTTTTCGCCAATAACGATTTGATAAATCCAAATTTATCGGATTTACTAAATCTTCATTAACATAAATCCGGAACACGGCCAAACACCGTCTTGGTTGGCTTACCGAGGTTTGACTAGATAGACTTGGTGGAGGCATCGAACTATAACTAAGAGGGAAATGATTTATGATGTATGTCAGGACTTACGCTAATTTTTGAAATGGCCAGCACATAGATGTCAACCTTCTCTTAGGAAGATTAAAATGCTTGAACCCACTGCCAATAATTTCGATAGAACAGCAGTTAGCAAGACATGATGGTGTAGCTATGAACTATGTGAAGAGACCTATTAAGGAATGCATAAGAAGGGCTTTATAGTCATGAAAAGGCAAATAATAAAAAACGACCAAAGAAAGCAATTAAAAATAAAAAATTCTCTATATAGAAAGAAGCACAGAATCTTTCTAAAGATCACAATTGAATGTCTACAAGTTCTAAGAATTATGTTACTAAACATTAAATAACTAAATACTAAGGAAGACTCCTGCAAAAATCAACAAATAAGCTAAGACACTTCTGATCC